>DWIJ01000653.1:0-10548 GCA_018248315.1 Chioides albofasciatus
CGTGTAATATTACACTAGGCGCTGGCTAGCCAGTTCTTTGCTTGAACTTGGCTTGACACGCTGCCGCGTGTCTAGATAATACATAATACATAATACATAATACATAATACATAATACCCATTACGTCATTAGATAAACTGTGTGTATCGCTCATACCGTTTTATTAAATTAAATTTTATAATGCTACGCCGGTGATACTAAAGCCAATATTATGTTGTCAAATGTCAGTTTCAAAGTGTATACAATCCCTTATACTAGGCACGTAACAAACGTGAAAAGTAAAGCGAGAACATTTAAAGACGGACGCTTGGCGTTTGCTGCCAACGCCAAACCTCTAAAAACACCAAACCAAGTATTGTTAAGAGTGTCATTGATTATATTAAATGATTTATATTCAAATAAATTTCATAGTATAGGATATTAGTGATTCTAAGGAAAGGTACATTACACTTCTTAACTATCTTTAGTGTATAATCATTGTAATTTCTTAATGGAATGATGAGTGTTTTGATGATGCACGTTGCATTATGATACGAAATATTTTTTATGAAATTAATATTAAATGGTATAATACAGAAAAATAAATCTATCCTATTTTCATGGTTAACTACGATACGTTTATATTGTAGGACACCTAACGGAATCCTATGTCACATGCCAATGTATTGCATTGTCCGAACAAACCAAGCAATTAGCAGATAGCGTCGGAGCTCAGTCATACATCCCCACTACCATACATTCTCATACCATACATCCTCACTAGTAAGAACATATTTGATATATGCAAAACAACCTATACGATTGGTTATTAGCTGGTAGCATGGTAATTAAATGTACGAAGTACGAACTTATTATTTAATTCCATTGTTTTAACAAAGTTCCTGTACGAACTTCTACTTTAGTCTTTGGTATGAAAATAAATTAGAAAAATAGTGGACTAAAATGTTTTCGTCATTGTTAAAAAGCATATGAAAAATATATTGGTCTAGAAATACTCTAGTTCAAGATTATAATATGAAATCGTATTTTTCTGGTTTTCCCCAAAAAACTGTCAAAAAATTCCTAATATGTTACATGCGAAAACCTTTCTTGTAAAATATGAATTCAAATTAACTCTCGGAATCGGTAGTTTTTGAGAAAACTGCGGACATACATACTTACATACATAGCGATCGAATACAGAACCTCTTTTTTGAAGTTGGTTGAAGATCACCTGATGTGCAAAAAGTATATAAAATAGATCTCCATTTCAAATATGACGGAAATCCTGATTGTCATCATGCCACTGTTCTCCTAAGAACTAAATTAGAGTGTGCCATTTATAAAATCTCATTTATACTGTCTACTATATACCTGAACATTACTTTAAACTAAATAAATAAAAACATTTCTGGCCGATTATTAACATGTAGACTTCAGTAACTTTTTTAAGTCATATTCTTCAATAAAATTTTAAAAATTTGTTTTAATGAATTTTATAATTTTCGTGTTCATTATTGAGCTCGTTTAAGTTTCAATTTGTATAAGACAACCGCATCCCCTTAGTATATTCCTGGAACTCAATACTGGCTTCCTCTTCAATGCACACGATAAACCTTCAGTGATATAGTGTTGTGTCAATTTCATGTCCTTTGATGATGGGTGCCTACCGGACGGTGCTTGGTGCATTAAACAATTACCAGATAGCCTTACTGTATACTAACGTCTAACAGGTAGGATATCCTGATCAACAATATCTAAAATCTTATCTTAAACTACGTGTTTCGCCTTGCATAATATTAAGGTTTAGAAATTGGTCAGACATGGTTAAAAAAGAGAATTAAGGCAATCAATTAGAAACTCTACCCCACGTTGAGTTTCTAATTGATTTAAGGAAGGTACATTTTTAACTCAATATCATAGATATTAACTTATAACGTACTCCAAGTGTGGGACAGTTATTTTTTTTTTACTATATTCAAGTAACAAACGAGCATGCACTTCACCTCATAGTAAGTGGTTACTGCTGCAGGGACATCGATAATCAACCCCAGATAAGGCTAGATTCTTTCCTGAGGTCGGCCGCAGTTGCGCCGCTACTCTTAGGAACTAAGCTGGAATGCTTCGGAAAAATATGTCTCCCTTACCACACCCTTCAGACCACAACACAGCGCTTAACACTGCTATTATTAGGCAGAAATAGGTGTGGTTGTTGTGCCGCCGGAGTCGAACCACAGAGACATCTACCTCCATTTCTTTGTTTTGATTCAAAATATTTATAAGTGTGGCGGTGATCACGGTAAAATCATACCTCGTAATCAGAATACCCAAAGCTGTTTATGGTTATTTTTAACTTCCGTAATATCTATCGGTAAACCACTCATCACGTTAAATGAAAGGTCGGCGTTTATTGCTTGGGATTCTTGATTAATCCACGACCAAAGTTGACTCGGGTTACGGTAATTAAATAATGTTATTTGATGGTAATTCGCCGAAATATTGTTATTGCGCGGTTTTGCAGGTTATCTTTATAACATGTTTGGTGTTTGATATTTGATATACATGATATTACTTGTTGAAATGTATTTATAAATATGTTATAAATACGGTACATTTTACCAGGAAAATTATTTACGTATTCTCAGTATTATAATATTTGTGTTGTGTGTTGATCTGGAACATTATTAGATGTTATAATTGAATTGGTGATATTTCTATTCTTAAATCGTATATATGCGTACAATATACACCTACTAATATTATAAAGAGGATAGATTCGAGTTTTTGTTTGTTTGTTTGAATTGGATATATTTTAAATATTCTTTTACCATTAGAGTCTTGCATTATCCATGGTGAACATAAGCTTTAAATATAGCTTATGTATACGAGAAAAAAATAAGGATCCGTGTGAAAATTTCCATAATATAACCCAACGGGCGAAACCGCGGGTTCTGCTCGTATCTATATAATTTTTTAATATCTGTGTCTGTCATTCGTTTATATTAACGTAGTCTCGAAGTAAAAAATACCGTGACGTCACCAGCCCAGCGGTCACCCATCCAACTCCCTACCACGCCCAACGTCGCTTAACTTTATAAATTAGTTTTCTTCAAAGTACATATTTAATGTTATACCGAAATTGAGAAATACAAAGTACCCGTTAAATATGAAGTTCAAAATAAAAGAACAACATGAAAGCAAGCGGAAATATTAACTTAGCACTTACGGGCCAAGAGCTATCTGCTTATTTTATTCAGTTGTTTGAAGTTCCCAACTTGATAAAAACGAAAGAAGTTTTATACAAAACTCAATACTGGCATAAGATTCACTTAATTATTTTTATTTTCCGTGAATTTTACTCCTAGAAGTTTGTAAAAAAATAACGTTTTGATTATTAAATATTTCATGATAAAATTTTTGATAGTCTACGTAGCAACTATGCTACGGACACTAGTTCACATTAACGTAGATATTCCTAGATTCCTTCCTTATTTAGACAGTGTTTAAAATTATGATTTTGATTATTACATTAGATTGGGTATTAGTCTTGTGAATACTGAGTTATGACATTAGAAATCTTGATTTATTTTCATTTGTAACAAACATCTTGTCAGTTATTATCGTTTGTCTCCATTATTAATAAGTAAGTAATAGTCGGTGAATATCTTAAAAACCGTTTATTTTTTATTACGCAAGTTAAAATGAAAACATTTGTTGCTTGTGTAGCTAACTGAAGTTAGTTTTGAAAATTATTGTTTTTAATAGTACTTATTTGCTCAGATACATGTGACTTCACAGTAATTAAATAACTGTGTATATTAATTCAGCCCAATGCTTAAACAAATCTCTTTATTTAATTCAAATTACAAACTTAAACTTTATACTTCATTCATTCGTATGAAACTTGCAAATCCGTATAAAGTATTTACTTCCCCTATTGAAATGCGGATAAATTTTAACTCCTGACCCATTTATTAAAATTCAGAACCGAACGAAGTTAGAAGTGCCTATTCCTGGTAAATCAAATATTAGTTCAAAACGGATTTTCCTACTTTCCATCTATATTTGAAAAGTTCGTCTGCCAATTAGTTAACATTGATACGAATTATGATTTATTGGTATACATTCTTAAAGCAATATAACTTATTTAGTTTTTTTCGTTATTTTTTGATGATTTTCAATTATTCAGTGTTCGGGCACACTTAAATGAATAAAATAAGGTATTTCAAAACATCGATGAAAAGCAACATAGATTTCTTTCAATTCGTACAAAAATAAATAAATTATTTCCTTTGCACGATTTATATCAAAAAATTATTTTCGTAATAATGGCGACAATTATCTCAATTCTTTGAAAACGAACTCTTATTTCTGTTCACCAAAGCGTTAATTACGTAACAGCTTCCCAGTATTCGGCATAATAAATGTACCGACACTTTATCTTTGCTTAACATTTTCCACGAACGATAAAACGATTCCGTCGGTTGAAAATGAACATCTTTCAAAAAGCGTCGATATTTGATAAATATGGCTCTGATGGAATATAAATTAAATAAGTCGTAGGATCTTCGCTGAGATTTTTATTGATGGTCGTAATTTATTTGAGCGGCACCCGCAGTGTGCTTCAGGAGAAATATGAAAGGCATTACAGCAAAAAGGCCTCTCCAAATTTATGAGCATCTCTTTCGGTGCTTGATAATGTTCGAGTTTTCATGGCGGCAGGTTTGAATGTTCTCAATTGGCTAAAAGCCCGGAAATCAGACCAGCGTCAATGCGATCGCGGTTTCTCGATTTATTAGTGTGGAAGCTATTTATTTTAATTCTGGGCCCTTTTAGCGGATCGCCCTTATCTGCATGAATATTACGTAATGCGGATCGAGTCTCGATTAACATTTTGTCTTTTGTCATTTGATTTTATGTTATATTTTCTAACAGGTTTGCGCTGTGACTTATAAGTTAATAACAAAATTATTTAACACTCTGAACCTTACCAAAATTTTTCATTTCCAGACAAAGTGGACACAATGTACTTATGTATAAAAAAATGTTCTAACGCCCTTTATTTATAAATATTGTTTGAAATGTTTCGCTTCCCAAAAATTTAAATTCGTCAATACAATAAATTGGAAATTTCGATGTTTGGTAACCAAAGAGAGATCAAGTATTAATAACGGGTCTTAGTTGATAAATAAATATGTTCACCGAAATTGGATTACACGCACAGTTATCTAACAAAGGCTTTTATAAATTCTAACAGTTTTGAAAATCGTTGAGTATCATCCCGCGTATTAAAATCCGTCACATGAAGTAGGTACTTTGCCTAAGGAAGTATCTAAATATGGCACAGTGCCAAGTTTTAAAAGCATTGCTACATTAATAAGTATAAGTACACCAACAAAGGGATATAAACGTGGAAGGCGAGCTTTATAACGCCTTGAGCATTTGAAGATGTTTGATCTACTTAAAAGTGGATGGGAAGATTTCTTTCATATTTGTGTCAAATTTTCCAAAAAGTTTTTATGAAATTAAAACTGGGACACATAATATATGTATTTCCAGAAAAGAAACGTAAATTCAATACTTCGCTTAACAAGGACTTAAAATGTGGTATGTCCAGTGTGATATGATCTGAGAGGGTACCTCCGTCACTCTATTTCTAACGTGAAACAGTTCTTGCGTTTCAGTGGAAGAAAGTAAATGCCGGTTATCTTACATATGAGGCATATTAGTCCTCAGAAGTGGCAACTCATTTTAATGTGATGCAGCTACTTGTAGAACCTCTATTCATGGATGGATGGTGATTAGATGAATTGCATACTCGTTTGATAAAAAAAATGGTATCCAACTCGAAATCCTCGGCATATCAGATCGTTGTTGGTACTATTTTTAACAAACGTCAAATTACTTTAAATTTCAATAATATGATAATATGGAGATTTACTCTGCAAAAATATTAGGTAACTAAATTAGAGAAAATCTTCCTTCGCCAACATCCATCGTTATTTACCTAAACTTCGCCTTTTAAAGCCAAAGTAAAAGAAGCTTAGAAAGAAAAGTTACGAATCTAGAAAAATATAGTATTAGTTACTATACTTATATTTTTACCTATTCTAAGTAGAATGAGTTTTGAAGAGGATAAATTATCATAAAAGGAAAAAATTATTACAAAAACTTTTTTCAATATCTCACCAACACCGCCATAAACTAAGTTATATCAAAGTGGCAATTCCCTAAGCTCAGAATATCCTTCAAGATGAGAAAATAATGCGGGCGAAATGGCACCTTCACGTTTTTATAATTAATTTCCCAGGTGTACTGTAAAAACTACAACGGTAAAACTCACTCCGGGCTTATTTGATGTACCTACTGTTTTGTCTTTACTTTTATAATGTTTCGTCTTTCCTTATATTGGAAAATCCTATGTGGTACCACCTTGGTACCACTTTCACACAACATGTTACCAGTCAGTCAGACCCTTTGTGAAATTCCGGTGGTACTGTCACATATAACGCTAACTTATAACAGCAGTATCAGTATTAGTTAATCGTCACCTTAGTATTCGGTTGCCGTCAGTTCGACTCCGGCGTCCCCACCGCCACACCTGCTTCTGCCTAATAATAGCAGTGCAGATCATATAACACATGATCTTATAAAACTCCACAAGTATCGTTTTACAACGTTCATATCTTGTTATTAAGGTATTCTCCATTCAGAACTAATCTGTATAGACAGTAATATCAAATTATATGAAGACGGTTGTCAAACAAAGGAATATAGGACAAATACTTAGAGAAGAGCCGTGTTACCAAGCAGGAATCATTAACAGAGGCTTACTCCACTACAGCGGTATTCATATTCAATAACAATTTCAAGTTTCGAACTACGGGCCCTTGTCTGCACCACATAAATAGTTCTCACCACAACATACATATTATATTTGCATGAAATTAATTCCATCTTCAATGAAACAGTATAATGTGCTCCGTCAAACAATAACCGGCAGAGTGTCGTGTAAATAGACGACATTAATTACTACCAACCTGTTGTAAATCTCAATACAAATTGAATTAATACGACCGTATCAACCAATCAAATTCTATAATTGAATAGGTATCTCATATAATTGAAGCTTAACAATTTCGCTTTGATCTATTGATAAATATGAATACACGGTGATTGCAATCTTCTGTCGTCGAAAGACTTCTGCTAGATCTCTTGAGAGAAATAACTTCATATTACTTTTAAGTT
Organism: Chioides albofasciatus; assembly: GCA_018248315.1. Taxonomy (NCBI): domain Eukaryota; kingdom Metazoa; phylum Arthropoda; class Insecta; order Lepidoptera; family Hesperiidae; genus Chioides; species Chioides albofasciatus. The sequence goes on from DWIJ01000653.1 coordinate 7,228, forward strand.
GAAGATTTGAGATACCTATTTTGTAGTAGCAATAACGTTCAATTTCCGCCTTACAAGAGTTTAAAGCTTATGCAAGAATATTAAATATTTTAATTAAGTTCATCCAACGGCCACGACAGTATCATTTGTGAGAAAATTTACGTTCATACTAAAATTAGTACGACAAGTTCTTCACAAGTTACATTTTTTATAAGTAATGACAACTTTTTTGTACGTATAAAGTACTTTTAAGGTTTTCCTCCTAGTTTTAATACAATTTAAAGCGGTAGAACCCTCTGTGGTTCGACTCCGGCGGCACCACCGCCACACCAATTTCTGTCTAATAGCAGCAGTGTTAAACGCTGCTGTGTAGTGATTTTAAGGGTGTGGAAAGGGATACATACTTTTACGAGGCATTGCGACTTAGTCGTCAGGGGTAGCATTGCATCTGTGCCCGACTTCGGGTACAGATTTGTTCTTATCTGGGGTTGATTACAAATGTCAATGGGCACCTGTAGCAACTTACAATCATGTTGACTGCAAGCTCGTCTTCTATTCCTTACTATAAAAATCTTTACATTAATTATAATCGAGGCATTTTATATTATTCAGATACATTAGCAGCGGACGATGTTAATCTAAAATATGGCAGTTATGCCTTCGAATTCAAAACCAAAGTCCTACCTCCTTAAATCGTATATTTTACTCCTTTATCGTTTACCTTTACGAACAAGAAATTTTGCCCTATAAATAGTGTGATTACTTTATACCAAAAGTGTGGAAGCTGTTTGTTCTGCACATAAAGTTTATCAGAGTAACTTAATTTACAATTTAATGCGTTTGTATAGGATGAGCCATTATAGTGTTATTGTAGTCAAGCTCATAATCTCAAATTTAATAGCGCAATAAAATGTATATGTATGTGTTTTACAGTGACATTTATAAAAAGTTTCGCTAAAGATTATGTTTTATTTTTATGTAACTAGTCATTATAATATAAACAAAAAACCCGATTGTTTCGTAAATAACTGATACAGAAAGTAATGTAGCCTATGTCACACACACAAATTTACAAATCTAATGACACCTTACATATTAAAATTCGTCTTCCAGTTTGGACTGTAGGGTGACTGAAACAATGAGACACATACTCGAAAAATATTACCGCAGTCAGATATAGTTCTCATGAAAACTTTTAGGTATTTTTTTTCTTTTCCTGTTACAAATTCTAACTACGTCGCAATCATTTATTTACTAATCTGAATTATTTTATGGAGAGGTTTAAATCAATATTCAACAAAAAATGATTTTTCTTTATCAAATTTATAATAGGTCGTTTTAAAATTTACTACGATAAATCTTCTCCATAACCAAAACACCCTTAAAACAATATCCTATTATACTTTGTTACGAAACAAAATGTAAATCAAAACAGGTTATTTTGTAAATATATTTAAAAGAAATGGTGTTTGAGTTTCGCCTGTTAACGCTGCTTACATTAAAAACTTGTCGTCCGTAGCCTCGTTCGGGCCAAAACTTCTTAAATTATACCTCTGGCCCACAGTAATTTCCTTTGTAATGCTAAACTTGAAAACACTTCAAAAAGTTTTCGGGAATTCTCCGAGAATTCCTTTTATTTCTTTAAATCTAGGAGAAAATAGAATTTATGACATCTACTTAAGTTCTTAAGGAACCTAAATGGTAAAGTTTAATAGACCCAACTTTGGCTAGATAGGAGAATTAAAATTTGTCGCTATTTCACTTATTATAGTAAAGCAAAAGAGAATTTTTGGGGTGAAACTTCTTCATCGACGTATGAGAGAAATTTTCCGTCACATTTTTCTGTTACGCGCCATATTTATCTTAACCCTCTCACGATCGATTCGATTCGATCATCATCATATTATGTCATCAAGAAGTTTCACTTCTTACGTATGGACACTTATGTGTATTAACCCAACGCACACATTTTTTTTATTGGTGCGTATATTTAGTTCGTATTAGTGCAGTTTTTGTAAGGTAGTAGGATCATTTTGATTCCAGTAGGGAGGTACTGCCGTCACATCTATTTTCACCAAGCCAATCTGGCGTCTTGATGAAAGGGCGTGGATACCAATTGACTTACTTTAGAACTGACGACTCATTTATGATCGGCTTCAATTATTTTCCGCAGATAAGTAAAAGCTAAAACATTATACAAGCTTTTGCTCTACATATATTTCGAACAAATTAACGAACCAACAGACCAATTCAGCAGCAAAATGTGACGACGAGTTTCTGAATGATAGTAAGGCCTTCTTCAGACGAACAGTTTGCAGTAACAGAGGGGAAAAACGAAGAAAAAGTTTCATTTCAAAAGTCGATTACTTATTTTATAGTTCTACCTGAAATTACATTTTGCTGAATAATATTTTGTAACATAATAGGTACGATTGCTGCTTCGAGAAATTAAATATTAACTATTCGAAAATTACGCGCCGAATTCTATTTTTATTGTAGATCGCTTAGAGGAGATAAATGCTAAACGCTTTCTGCACTCACAGCCCCACACTAGGATTCCCTGTATTGTGGATGCCATGGACACACACAAAACATATACCAAACACCCAGACCCAAAAATAGTAATCAAAGTTTAGATATCTGTCTGGCCGGTGATCGAACCCAGAACCCTTTGCGCGTCAGACCAGTACGGTGAACGCTACGCCAAACGGATCGTCACATTAATTGTGCACAGCTCTCCATCGACACCAATCGTCTATGCAGCCAAATGTCTGCAGTTTAAGATAAGACTGCAGCGCAGGCTTCCTCACGATATTTGTTTTCACCGTTTAAGCCAATTTTTAATTTTCTAATACACTCAAAACTTTGAAAAATCAGAGGTGAAACTAGCGATTTAAAACTCGGGCCTTCAATCGTGAGGTCGAGTTTCATAACCACTAGGCTATCACAGCTCAACACATGAACTGCAAACATACAGCTCGCTGCTCGTCTGATGTCGCTCTTAGATGTCGACGTTAAGTGACATTCGTCGCGTTGTCAATTAGTGGGACTTGCATTAGCTCCTAAGTAACATTTCGTCTCATGCACTGTGGGGTTGATTAACTGGTGAGACCGAAACGCATTAGATCGTCTCGTGTGTCACAAGTGATTCTAGGGTTAATTTTAGAAGGATTATTTTAGCTGGTACGTTTAACTTTAAAGATATTTTGACATGACCGATTTTCCAAAGAAATTTTAGGTTTATTATTGATTATGACTCGGTTGCCGAAGGGCCGACAACCGTTGGAGTAGACGGCTCTTGGAGTGGAGACCTCGTCTAGGCAAACGTAGTGTGGGACGCCC
>DWIJ01000654.1:0-10547 GCA_018248315.1 Chioides albofasciatus
CGGCGTCATTGATGTTCAACACTGGCTTGAAGAAGGTGACCTCCTTGCGCACGATGGCGGCCGGCAGCCCGCACATGGTGATGTCCATCTTGTCTGGACCCACGGTGTAGGGGCGGCGGAGTTTTATCACCTGGAATTGCGAAAAATGATTATTTAAGAACATTTCATCTCATGAGCAAAGTCATCTTACATATATATTGTCTATACAATGCAGTAAAGTCGAATTATCAATTTCTATTTTCTATATACCAGTGATGGCGATGTTATTATCTTATCTGAACGAGTCAATCTTGAAAATTACTGAATCGTTTTGGATACAACTCTATGATATATAGAGAGATGGTTAATAGAAAACGCACATAATACATACATATGTAATAAAAAAACTGTAAACACGCTGGCTCCCAAAAAGTTCTAAATAAAACAAAAAATAATACCTAACAACTATAATGAAAATCACTAAAAAATCTGATGTAAATAACATGTCATCTATTTCTCTTCCCTTTATAAATTTGATCGAAGATACGAAATACTTCGGGGAGAAACTGTATACTCTACTTGAGAGCGGATCTTGAATTTCCGTTAATGGATGGAGCGTGTATCAGATATTGGGATAAGTAATGGGTACATAAAAAATGCCAAAGAAAGTTCCTATATTATTACGTAAAGTTTATAATACATCCGAATTTGATTTGGAATCCATACACGTACTTTTTATCTGAAGTCTTGTTGGTATTGTAAAGTTAAAATTAACTATCGTTGACTTTAACGGTAGTAGGCGTGTAGCGGTAGAGCCATCATAATTATTTCGGATTTTCAATTTATCTTCACTTTAAACTAATTAACCTTTGCAGTTCATTTCGCCTATCTTATTGTCCAATTTGAAGACAAACGACCTCCGGCTACACTAAAACACTGACCAATTTAGTCAAACGAGCATGCAAACAAATATACCAGTAACTTTCTTATATGAGCACGAATTTCTCGTCCACACCTTAGGGAATCTTACTGCGTAAAGTTAATTGCACTAGTATTGGTAGAGGCAACCGTTTTCGCAAAAATATAACGTAAAGGGTCAGAACCAATTTATTTCGAGGTGGCAAGGTTGAAGGTCGCGGATATTGACCATCGCGTGTTCTCCACTTAAGCTACCTCATTAACGGCACGTTATGTTTCCTTATGGCACCGTTACACTTTTCTTTATACCTGTCGATGTTACAATAAATATTTAACACAATTGTAAGCTGCAATCATTCTCATAAACCATATTCTTGATTCTAGTATAGAATTTCTGATGTGACCTGTGATTTTGAATGGATATATTTTTAAAAGCGTACTAATATTTATGTGGTTTAACTTACTTTTCAAACAACAAAGCCTATACGGTATCATAAATATTCGATTGGCACAGGGGAATTAGCAGTGACACAATTAATTTATAGGTAGTATTTCGCTTTCTCCAAAATTCATGACATCTTAATGGAAAGACAAATATTTTATTTATTCTTTTTCTTTTCATGTGGATTACTTTACTGATATTGACAATTCATGTTTCCAGCAGCTTATTCATTTGATACTTCTAACAAGTACCTCCTGTTACAGATCCCATTAGGAACAGGAATCCCGCTGTAACTGGATCACAGAAAGGGATAGTAATAACGAGGATCCAGTAATTTAATAACAAAGTAAACCTACGTACGCTTGATCATGATTAATGGAGAGCGGACTAGAAAAGATTAATGAGTATGGAAAACGGCAAACAAATCAAAACCGTACCAAACACCAACCGGATAATACCTATGTTAAAATTAATATTTTTTGTATCCATTGTGTCATGTGAACAAATAAGTGGATATACGTCTGGAACGTCCAAGCGTAACGAAAAGGTTTTTTTGGTCATAAAAGTATTTATGTAATGATTACCTCGAATGACAAACGGATAGTTTAACTGTACGTATATGGGAATGTTATATCATACAGTTACCGCAATTTTAAACAGGTCTATTCAATTCTCTTGATGCGTAGAAATATGCATTTAAATTAATTTCTAACTGTACATAAGGTATCTGTAGGTAAGATCAACATAAGATCAACATTTGTGTCTGCAATCTAATTTACACTCAAAGGAAGGTGATTATAATTAATATAAGTGCATTAAATTACGTAATAAACAAAGTGCACTAAAAGTAGAAGAGATAATAAAACCTTTCGTGGTTTAAGTACGTCATCACTGCCTTACCTATTTCTGATTTAAATAACAGTGTTGTATGCTGTTGTTGGTTTAATGTGTGACAAATAATATAACATGTGGCTTTCCGATACACCTCGGGGTATCAACTCAGTTGTGTTCGATTTCAGACGGGAACCAAATATAACTTTAATGGATCTCAGAATTTTCAGATGTTCACGGGCAGCAGCGAGCACTAACATTACCTGAATTGCCAATAATGATTAATCATTTTCATAAAAACTTAATTATCCTATAACTAACATATACAAATGAACGTAATGAAGACATCGTTTGTGTGTTAAACGTGTTTCTTATTATTAAAACATGACTGTTATGTGTTATGTAGTTAAATATATTCAAAGCGTCATCAAATTGTTTTAAATACATGTTACATGCTATCTTTCATACATGAAATCGTTTTATAATGCAACTTCGTTTTGAATATAACATGAAGATTCATTATGTATTTATACATATAGGCAGACTGATATATTGACGCACGCAACTTTAAATATTATTTTCTCTTGAATAGTCAATAAAATATTTTATACGCCTGTCCTTTGCGTTCCGTATTGTGTGTTTGTTTTTATGGCGCATGTGTACAATTGTTCATATAAGACAGGTACTCGCGCTCTAGTATCAAGGTTGGTGATAGTGACTAGTTTGGAAACTCGTCCGTTTAACTGTGAGTAATGTTTATCGAGGGTATGGCCTGACGAATTTTAACTTAAGAGATGTCGTTGGATACGACTCATACGACTAAATTGTGGGAGAGACATAGGCTTATATCTTTAAGCAGTCGGATTTGGATTGTTTAAAAATAATTCTCTAGTTATTGCATTAACAAGTTAAGTAACTGATTAATAAACATGTGTCCATTATTTAAATTTAAAGTTCTATGGTATTTCATGCAGTTTAGTTAGATACAATGAAAAATTAAGATTCCACAAAAGTTATACGTGAAAGAAAATAAAGGGAGAAAATTAGGAACGCAATATTATACAATGCTATAATGTAATGCTCATGAAATTTAATATTGAATAAATTTTCTTTTAACGTTAAAGATACGGACAGGAACATCAAATGAACTCTATAATCATAAAAAATTATGTAAAAGACTTAAAATTAAATCACAACCTAGTAGACATGAGAAATCCCAGCAACTTGCAAAGCAAATTGCACCCCTCGGAGATAGTTCTGCGGGGGCGCGCGTCTGCGACGGCGGCAACACTCGCCGGTCACAACGCTCAGTGGTCCCATATTAAGCTCCGAAGGTGCTACCGTAGCAACTGCTTAAAAAAGCCGTGCTAATATTTTGCTTCTGATTCGGCTGTCGAGATCGCCGTGTACTGACACTGCACACTGCACAGTGCACGTCCTACTTGATCATAAAGAGAAGTAATTTTCCTACAAATAACTTAACGAGCAGAACCCGCCGGTTTCGCCCGCTGCGTTACATTACCGAAATTTTAACGCGGGTATTTTTTTCTATCCTTAAACATAGCCTACCTATGTTCAGCAGAGATGACGTAGGATTCTAATGCTGAAAGAATTTTTCGAATCCGTCCAGTAGTTTCGGAGCCTATTCAATTCAAACACCGATAATAATCATTTAATTTTTTTTGAAACATTCGTTCTCATCATATCAATCACAAATGGACTCTATAATATACGTATGTGTGTCAAATGTCAATGTACATTTAATAAAATCAGGAAACGTTAGTTTGTGATATTTTTTCTTTGTAAATTAATAAGTTCAAATTAAACATGGAATATATTTTATTAAGCCACGACTACGAAAGACGAAAAGATGTCGCCGTTAGTCTTGTAGAGCGGATAGTGGCGATTCTAATGTTTGTATTTTATTACGAGCGTGATTCTAATGTTATATTTTATTACGTTCAAAGATATTTCGTATAATCTTTTCTCGCGAGTTTTTCTAGTAAAATGTTCGCTTACATATACGTGGTTATAACGCGATGTCAGAAAGAGCTTTATTTTACTGGCGCTGTTCACTAACCTATAAAGAGTGGCTGGGAACGACGTGCCCTTAGCTTTCGTCGCAGTAACACTAGGCTTTATGTTTGCGCCGTAAGGTTTACTTCCGACGGCGGTGCGGCAAGTGGTTGTCGTTTTAGAACAGGAATATATTGGCTAGTGGAGCCTGCGGCAGACAATATGTCATCAATCTCTCGACGGAACGCATTTTTTCTTGCAAATCCTTCGACCACTGACATTTATTTTCTTGCACGGAAACTTAGAGATCGTTGGTTTTTTCACGGTACGGCGCCAAGATATATTTGCTTTTCGATCGAACAATGAATAGGGCGTTATATTTAACAATGTATTGGAAGGAGCGTTACGTTCGGTAGAAAAACGACGTACGATAAAGGCTGGTAGGTATATATACTTGTATATAGTATACCTGTACGCTGTTTCCACACTTAGAGCCAAATAATCTTTTTCTCACGGATAATAATTATAAGACTAGTACAGGAGTAGAGGTCGTCATCATCTGGAAACTAGATCTAAAGAGGATACCGGGTTAGATTGAATAATGAAGACGCAAAGGTAAAAAACGCAACTTCAACAGTAGACCTAAAAAGCAGATGCATAGACTCAAATGTCTATTGGAGTAATATAAACCTATCGGTGATGCAACGAGTAACAGTAGCGTGTGGCAACAGCAGGAATGTTAACAGCATAATATATGATATCGTGCGGGTCAAGTGGCGCGCGGTTGTCAGCTAATGAAGCGTGCGATGCATTCGCTCGCGTGAACATTTGTCGCGGTTTCTTGTACCTATACGAATATAATATACCTCTAATAAATGCTATAATATATGTAAATTGTTTTCACATTATCATTAAACAAACGCTATGTAAACGCTAGCGATTATTTGACAGATAAAATGGTATTGACAAATCTGAAGAGCTCCGGCTCCATGGGTATATTCAATTAGGTTAAGTTTATCATTGTAGATAACTTTTACAAAAGATGTGTGTTAAGTTTCTTTTGCCGCTTCTTCTTGAAACTTGCGAAATGGTGGTAGATAGATGTATTACCGTTTAAAAAAGAGTTCTGTAAAGAATCTACCTACTTAGAATAAAACATATTTTTTTGTTTTGACTACAGATTACTTAGAAAGCCTTAACATACGCCGCTGCAGTCAAACTACGTATGGTTCCAACGCTTGTAATGTTTATTCTGCACAGTTACACCACACCACACCTATTTCTGTCTTACAACAGCAGTGTTGAGCGCTGGTATATGCTGGTTTCAAGGGTGTGGTAAGGGAGACATACTTGTTCGAGGCATTCCAGCTTAGTCCTTAGGGGTAGACGGCGCTTCTGTGGCCGACTTTATATAGGAATCTAAACTTATCTGAGGTTGATTACAGATGTCCATGGATGGCAGTAATTACTTACCATCAGGTGGACTGCAAGCTCGTCTGCTACTTCCGTATTATAAAAAAATAGGCGTTACGGAGCTCGACTTCGTTTGCCAGTTCGACTCGAACTTGGCCATTTATTTGGCATCACATTTAGTTGGGACGACTTAAACTCCAATAAGTAAAGTAATTACCAATTAAATAAGTAATCTGATGTTAATTAAAACCGTAATAATTACGCGTTTAAGCCTAGCCCACTGTTTGCGAAGCCTGTTTGTCCACTGCTCACCGATTATTTGTACTGTGATAAGCCCACATTATCTGACAACCACCACCTTAACACCTTGTTAAATGTTTAACTTTAAACAGGTGGATCATCCTTTTCAAGTTAAACTTTAGAATTATAAGTGGAATTTTGAAAATGTTTTAGTTTGAAGCTGGTAGAACCCTCTGTGGTTCGAGTCCGCACCGCCGCCACACCTTTTTCTGCCTTATAATAGCAGTGTTAAGCTGCTGTGTTCTGGTTTGAAGGGTGTGGTAAGGACGGCATACTTTTTCGTGGCATTCCAGCGTAGTCCTCAGGGGTAGCCGCGCATCTCCGGCTTTGGGTGTCAGCTCTCTTTACACCTTTTTTGAAGAGCCCCATGCCATAACGCTCCAAAAATACCTCAGAAGGAAGTTCATTCCACATCTTGCACGTTCGTGACAAGAACGTTCGTGCAAACCGAACTGTGGAGGACCGCCACGATTCCAGTTGACGAGGATGGAACTTCATCCTTCGGCGAGTTGTGCGTACGAGGAATGGTGACGTAGGCACTAAATCATATAGCTTGTCAGAACATTCACCATTGAGAAAATAAAATAATTCTTCATATTTTAAGACGTTTATTCATTTCTCTTCATTACCTTCCAGTGCACTGAACAAATCCAGGCTGAAGTACTGTGTCTTCTTCCACCATGTGCTGTTCCTGGTGATGCTGGCTAAGCTCTCCACAGATATCCTGGACAAACTGGACATATTCATACTGGAGATTGAGGAGCTGCAGATACCACCGGTTAGTACACATTTTATTTGCAAGAAACTGACTGTGACGCGTAACGGGGTCATATACGATCATCAGCCCTACTGCCTCACAGCATCTGGCATATCTTGAAACACACTTAAATACTTCCTGTCCATAGATTCGTTTCATAGTCTATACTAATGTTTTAAATAGGAAAGATGTGATCGTTTGTTTGTTTGCTTGAATTGAATAGGCTTCAAAACTACTGGACTGATAAGAAAAATTACTTTACCACTAGAATCCAACATTATCCCTCATAAACAATCTCTGTTAGAAAACAAGTAAACTAGAATAATGTACATTATTCCACTAATATTATAAAGGCGAAAGTTTTCGATCATGGATGGAGGGATGGATGTTTGTAGCTTCTTGTCAAATAAATGTAACTTCACACGTAAAATCTTTGTATTTCGGTAGACATTTGTTATTTGTAAATTCTTTGAATACTGTTGAGAAGAAAACCTTGCTATTGGGTGGTTTGTATTTGAGCAATTGTAATTTAATAAAATGAAAATTAAAACAGATTAGAGGTTATCATCAACAATCCATTACCGTCTCACTGCTGGGTACAGGTCTCCTCTCAGAATGAGAAGGTTTAGGCCATAGTCCACCACGCTGGCCAAGTGCGTATTGGTAGACATACCTATCAATTTTTTTTTGTAAATCGCTCAGGTGTGCATGTTTCCGATGTTAGGGCAAGTCATAATTAATTTCTAATACGCACATAACTTTAAATAATCACAGTTCCGAGCCTGATATTTGAACCTCGGACTCTTCGATTGAGAGGCCTACTTTCAACAACTAGGCTATCACTGGCTATTTACATTGTATACATTACAGGATAACAATGTTCTATTTCAATAAAGCATCTCTTGCAGCCGCTATGGTGGGAGTACATCTGGTGCCTGTCGCTACTCCTCTCGTTCCTCGGCTTGTCAGCGATCAAGCGGAACAACATCAAGCATCTACGACGGTACATGTACGGTGTGTGTGCTCTCGGGCTGGGTCCGCTGCTGTACTGCGCACTGCACTACTGCGGGGACGTGTGGCGGTATCTGTCGCGGGATGATGAGGATGAGGAGCCTGATATACATCTGTGGCAGGTGAGCTGCAACCCATCATTAACTCATTTTTAAAAGTGGTAGAACCCTCTGTGATTCGATTCTAGCGGCACCACCGCCACACCTATTTCTGCCTAATCAGTAATAACAGCAGTGTTAAGCGCTGCTATACCGGCCGACTTCAGATACGAACCTAATCTTATCTAGGGTTGATTACAGATGTTCATGGGCGGTAGTAGCCACTTAACATCAGGTGGAATGCATGCTCGTCTGGTACGCCTATATTATAAAAGAAAACTCTGTTTTAAATAAGACATGATGCATTTACAGCCCCCATATTGTGTATCATTGAATGCCAAGAGGTTACTGGTACAAATAGTCTTGGTGTCCGATTTCGTAAAAGGCAGTTGATGAAGGAAATTTTGGCTTTCTGTATATAATTAAAATGTCATAAAATTGTGGTGATGAAGATGTCTGATGGTCTGATATATGATTAACTCTGTAGAAGGTTTTGAACTCATTTGAAAGTGGTGGAACCCTTTCCTTTTTGGAAGGCCACACCTATTTCTGCTCTATAACAGCAGTGTTAAGCGCTGCTGTGTTCTGGTTTGAAGGATGTGGTAAGGGAGACATACTTTTCCTAGGCATTCTGCATCTGTGGCCGACCTCATATAGGAATCTAATTTTATTTGAGGTAGATTACAGATCTCTATTGAATGCAGTAGCCACTTACAATCTGGACTGCATGCTCGTCTGCTACTCCCATATTATAAAAAAACACACACAAGTATCTTTAATGGTATATGTTTCATTTCCAGGGTTACCCCTACGGCCTGCTATGGTACGCGTTCATCCTGCTGGCGTCCCAGGTACATTTCTTCCAGCTATACTTCTCCTACAACCTGCTGAAGGCGTGGCGCGCCAGGGGAGCGCTCAGGAAAGCCGACTAAACCACCTCCAGCTTAAGGGTTACTCAAATATGTTATGTTATACTCAAATATATTGTATGTCCAGATATTTTAAGGGCATACCCACCTATAGCTTGTGAGGATGTGAATTAGGAACATGTTAATGGGGTAGGCGAGCACTTAAAAATGATTGCTAAGAGGTTCCTAACATATCCTTCAGTGTATCGTACTATGGAAATCTGTAGGAACTGGGGGATAAATCGGTTTTTGGTGTAAACGTTAAGTTTTTGGTGTATGGGTAAAATCAATAAACATTAATAATCACTATAAATTCGCCTTCGTGAAGGGATTCCGAAAAAGGCTAGATCTTGTAGGTACTTCTAGGACATTCAAAAAATAGATATTTAATTTGATATGTATATGTACAGTATATGTGAGCGTTATATCGTACACAAAGGTCAAAATAAAAAATATTATTATGAAATCCAAAACAATTTTGTCAAGTGCTCATAAGGTACTAGAATCTGTCAGCTTATACATATTTTTAAGAGTATTTAGCTAAGTTAGCTATATTTAAGTAGTAACTCATGGCAAAATATTAAAATTTGTAATCATTTTTCAGCCACTGAGCAGGATAATCTATCTGGGCATATAATATCTTTAAGTTGAATTTTGTTTATTTGTTTTGTCAAACCATCTGATAATATTCCTCGTCCACTCTTGTTATAAGCATTTTTGTACTTAGTTTTGTTTTAGAATTCACCATCGGAATTATTAGCAAATATTTTCATAGAACGACACAGATAAAATGATAAGATCCGCCAATACAAACATATAGCACAATAGTTATTGAAGAAAACAGTAAAATAATTCAGCAATTAATTTATTAAACTCCAAAATGTATAGAATAAGAGATAATAATAAATGTACATAAAATATTTTTAAACGTTTTCAGGCTGGTTTAAATTTTAGTAATCTTTTCCGGTTTTTATTTTTTGGTTTAATATTGTTTCCTATATGGAAATTATCACCTCAATCAGATGACGCAGCGGTCAATTTATCGTTTAATATGCAGTTAATTTAAACTCACTGTATGATTCTAGCTTTTCATTTACCAATTTCATGTCTGTATGTTCTTCATCAGCGGTCACTGCCGTTAAAGAGTGGAATGTAAATAAACATTAGGTACTTGTTTAACGACGAGCGAGTTACGATTGGGGAGTGGAATCCTGGTTAGAAGCTGATGTTAGGAATTTTCGAGTATAGTTTATGTCGAAACTAGTAGTAGTAGTACGTAGGTGACTACGTATGTATGTATAAAAACTATTTTTATTTCCTTCTGTACCTATATAGCTTCAAGTCATGCTAGTTCATTAATCGTAAGGTTCTAAATTGAAAAAAAAAGACATATTATGTATCATTTACGCAAGTTTTTTAATTTATGGTCTGTATACAATTTAAGCGTTCGATTTCTTTACTGTATGTTTTTTAGTTACTTTAATATTGGGACAAATTTTTATATTGTTCGTCGCTAATCGTTAGCTCGCTCGTTGTGAGACAAGTTGTTTAGTGAAGTGTCGTTGTATAATCTGTTTTAATGTAAAAGACAGTTTCAAAAGAGTTATATGTTATATCTTTGTCCTGATATTTATTATCTGTAAGAGTAATAAAATATTGTGTAAATATTATAAAGTTTATTTTATTCACTGTTTATGAAATCGGGTAAGTATATGATGCCCTATGTGTTAGGAAATCGGTGTATTTTAGATAAATGTTTAGATTTTGAAAAAATATGTACTTATAGAGCAAAAATGACACATGGTAGAAGATTAATGTAATTTTTTATAAATATTTCGGATCATATAAAATATTTGTTTTTGTTATTTTAAAGG
>DWIJ01000655.1:0-10545 GCA_018248315.1 Chioides albofasciatus
TATGTATTTATAACTGTAAAATTAAATATGGAAAAAGTAGATTGTTACGTTTTTGAAAGTCATATTGCAAAAAAAATAGTTTCGATACGGGCCACGGGGGCGTTGTATGTACGAAAACGTAACCGGTGACCGTTTTCCAGCAAACGTAAAAACTCGTACTAAGGGTACTGATCAGAAACATTCACGTGAAAAAAACACTCCAATTCTTATACTAACAAGAATAGTGGTTTCTTAAAGTAATAACATCTACTAGACATAACTCACTTAATTTTTTCACAGGTAATAGGACTACCAACATGAATTTACATACATAATTTCATGCCTTTAAGTGCAGCAGTAATCAAGTTAAGATAAGGGTAAAATACGCTAAAACTTTTCGTGTATACAGTACTGCGTGCGTTGCCGGAATTTGGTAATGCACTCCGTGCTTTTTGATTCTTTTTAATACCACATTTTTGCGTTGTACAGAACTCTTAAGAAAATATGGAAACGCAAACTTATAACATAACAAAATCTAACTTTTGCTTCAAAGAGATAAACTCATAAAGTTATATTAGATACTATAATGAAATGAAGACTTACGATAGTCTCGTCAGATAATAAAAGACGCTCAAAGAAACATTAATAAAGAGTTTAGATTACATGGAATATTGAAGGCATATTTATACAAGGTAGTATTAAAAGTAAGATAACCTATATTATATTCGCATTAGAATATTTTTTATAATAGTGAAGTAGAACATGAGCTTGCAGTACACCTGATGGTAAGTGGCTAGTGTCTCTCAGGTATTTGTAATCTGTAATCAATCCAAGAAAAGTCCTACCTAAGGTTGGTCGCAGATGCGCCGTTTCCCCTGAGGACTAAGGTGGAACCCCTCGGAAAATATATCGCTTACCATACCCTTCAAACCAGAACACAGGAGCGCAGCATAACACTACTGTTATAAGGCAGAAATAGGTGTGGCGGTGGTGCCGCCGGAGTCGAACCACAGACAGTTCAACCTTCAAAGTTTTTTAGTAAATGTGTTGTCACTGGTCGCCCTAGCGGCCTGCTCAGTTTTGAGTAATTCTAGGTACGAAAGCTCTTATTCAGATGGCATGGTCCCAACCATTGAATTCCAAGTTCGTAACTAAGTTGTACCCGGTAGCAGTGACAGGACCACTCAATTCGTAACTCTCAGAGAGTAAGACAAGCGCCTTAATAGGGCGGGCAGCGAGAGCATTGGCATGCGGCACCAACGCCGAACGCAGATTCCTATTCTACTCCGCGAATCAATATGCGAGTATCTATCGCCACGCGGGATGTTTTGCAAGTACGTTGACCGATTGCTGAGGTCAGTAAATTACATTCGATACTGGTGTACGCCGTTTGTATACGAATACGAGATTAACATAGACGGTTAGTTTGTTTCATAATGCCTTTAAGTGATGTTTCGAGGAATGATTATTGCAAATCGATGCCCGTTCTACTTATGCGAAGTGGTCAGTAAAGCTCAAGGATGTTAAACAGGACAGAAGTATAAATAACACATAAATAACGTTGATTGTCAGTTACAAGCATTCTCAACAGCACAATTATAATGCTCAATGCGTGTTAAAATGATAAAGACTCGTTTACAAGTTTATTATACACCTGTATGAAGCGACAATATTACAAAAGGTATCATATTCTTAAGGATATAGCATGGAATGTGCCGTGTTCAATGAACAGACTGTATTCTGTTTTTTATTAGCAGATATCGATCTCGATACGGTAGCTAGATGCCAACAACGCTAGCGGAAAATCAATTCGTAACAAATAATACACACAATAAAAATTATAGCGTGTAATATGGGTCGAGATTTCTTGTAGTCCCCAAGGCATGAATTAAAATTTAATAAAAAACTTTTATAGTTGAATTAGCGTGTGAGATCCGATAGCTGTTTAATTTGACGCTATATCTTCGGCGCTTCAGATGTGTTGGGACACCGACACGGCGGCCAACACGCCATTGTTTGCAAATCGCAACACTCCGCCTGTACTTGTTTCGTCTAACACGACGAAAGGGACAGATATACCAAAAAATCGCGAGTAAGATAAGGATGGAGAATACACGACTGAAACGAGAATATCGTACAACGGTAGGTGGCAAATTTTATAGCCCAATTTTATAATAAGCCCCCTATTGCTTAAAACGCAGGTCGCATTCGCGTTGTTTTGTCGCGGCCAGGCGACATTTATTGTCGACACTAAAAAGTGGAATTTAGTTGAATAATAAGTAAACAGATTCTTGGAGTAACTTGGCTGCGTGAGATGCCTGTTTTTGCGAAATGCATAGCACACCGAGACGTACAATAATGTTTTGTCGATGATTTTGTGAGTCTACATGCGGTGTTCGATTCCGTCGTTACAGAATATATTTAATTCTTGTTGGCCATTCTTAGGCTGTGTTGTCTGAATTTAGGTTTTTCTTAAGTTAACCTTTAAATTTCCAATGCATTAAAATAAAATCAAAGTTTATCGCAATGTTATTCACCTCCTATACTGAGACCAATAACTATTAACTCATGAAACGTTTCAAAAGCTTCGGTTTTAAAGTTAGGATATTATGTTTTGCATTCTTCTTCGATACATTATCAGTAACTCTGTGTTTTTTCACAGTCGTATGCAAATGAACATGTAGGGCAAGCTTAATACTTATGACGAACAAAATCAAGCGCAATTCTAGGTAGTAAAATTATATAACTTAAACTGTGACCTTTGCTGCATACTTCAACTAAATGTACTTTAAAAGATTATCAAGTATCTGACGAAGAGCTCGTACAAAGGAAATAATGTCATTGCGACTTTGATCAACGTTACAAGAGTGCATTACAACGTTCTCGTGTTCAAACAATAAAAGAAATCCTTTTACGCCACAACAAAATAAGTTCTTTTCAGCAATCGAGAGTTGTTTTGTTCATTCGTGAAGGAATGATTCCGGCTTTGATATAAAAGTTGTCAGTGCAGGACAAGCAACAAACGGAAAGATCTCTGGCGTGTATTGTCCCAGCGAATCAGCGCCGACAATCTTGCTGGGATCATGAGTATCAGGATGTTCGGAGCGTTTCACACGTCCGACACAATTTTGTAAGAACAGTTTAGTGCGGGAATGTATAAATGTAAACTTTAATTTTATTTTAAGAGGGATATTTTGTACAGGGTTTCACTGTCAAAAGTCTCATGGTCATACGGACAACTAACTACGTGGATTTGAATACCCAATCGCGTAGTTAGAGCCATCGTTATACATGCCATGAGAGCTGCAATTATCAGTCAAATTTGTATGAACCAAATGAAAATTGTTAACTTCTTATTGTTACAAATTTGTTGTTACATTACGTCGTGTGATATTTATAAAAGCAACAAAGCAACCTAACGTAACATTCGGGTATTAAATATGAGTTCGTGGCTCTCGTGTGCGCTACCCTTATGCGCCGGGATCGCACCGCGTAGCGCCATCCTCCGGACATCCTCTGACGTCTGCCGGGATTATCAGCCCGTATCCCGCCATCGGTGTTTTCTTTCTTCACTATTTAAAAATGTGTATAGGAATGCAATCTTGCAACAGAGATTATCGTACCATAATAAAGTGAAGTTACTCAATTGTACTTGTATTTATAAGAAGAAAGTTTATTCTTACACCGAAGAATTGCTTTAGTTTTATCTGAATTAATATATGTACATCGGAGCTAAGAATGACTTACCGTGGAGCCTTAAGATTTTAGCTTACGGGTGTTTTATATAACATGGAACTATAGACGAGCATGCATTCCACCTGATGGTAAGTGGTTACTGTCGCCCATGGACATCTGTAATCAACTCTAGATAAGATTCCTTCCTGAGGTCGGCTATAGATGTGCCGCTAATCCTGAAGAAGCTGGCAGGTCTTGAAAAAGTATGTTTCCCTTACTACACCCTTTAAACCAGAACACAACAGCGTTTAACACAGGTATTATAAGCCAGAAAAAGATGTGGCGGTGGTGCCGTCGGAGTCGTACCACAAAGGGTTGCACCACGTTATAAAATTGCGGGTAGATATAACATTTCCTTCTGTGTGTTAGGTTTACATAATAAACATCCCTATACTAAAACGTTTTAATATATGTAACTGTCCCCTCAAAAAGCACCACCCCATTCCGGCCGTTAAACATTTGCCGTCTGGTCTAGTGGACACACGGATATGACGTGACTGTTACAGCTAATTGATTTAACATGTCCGATACCATCCTTACGCCAACAAAAACAGTCAACCCCATCAGATTTTTGTTCACAAATGATCGCTACCGATCACATTGTTTGTTTTGCAGAGTAGCGCATCGGTGGATGCGCCCGTCATACACTGGACTCATCGCGGCCCCTTTGACACTTAATAGAGCGTTCTGGAATCTCGTGCGCCTTATTTTTCTAATGCCTCTTATGTGATAGACAACATTTTAAAAGCCGCTTGCTTTATCTCTTATTTTAAAGGAATTTCGGCGAAACTTTAAAGGCCCGATTCGAATTACTCATGCATGTGTTGCGCGTCATTTTAATGTGCGCTAATATTCAAATAAATATTTACATGTAATTTAAAGTTATTCATACAAGAGTTTTAATAATTCGTGTTAACCGTGTTACTAAATTATTAATTACGCTCGTTTATTTTAAGCAAACATAGCATATCTTTTGAGAATACTACGACAGCTAACATACTTACCAAAGTACGTGTTATAAATTATCAAAATATTTAAATTAGCCAACCCAGAGGTAACTTTACTTCTGGCTTCATAAAATTGTAACAAAGTAGGGGTCCAACTTTTAATACGATATTTATTTTAGCGCTTTCCATGGACGAGCTAATAAATAAATCATCCGGCGTTTCATAATCACGGGCAGCGTCTAGAAGTTGTTGGATGGGTGTCAAGTGGTCGCGGAAATTAGCGAGTGCGCGACGCGATAGCTTTGTGTACACGGCCGTGTTGCAAGTTGGGAGAGGAAGCGTTTTATATTTATTTAAGTACATGTTAATTAAGAAGTGATAATATTTTCGTCTTCCTCTCTTAAGGCCATGAAATTGAGGCCAAATTTTAATTTAGCGAATTTTCCATTTCATAACAGATTTTACGGATGATTATGTTTAACAAATGTACAGTGAATGAAAACTTAGTATGGAAGTTCCTAACAAGAGCATCATAGTGGTTTCCATACACCTTACTCTCAGCTGTAAAAAACTGTCTCAAAAAGGGCGCACTTCAAGAATACTAATACACCAATAACGCAGATTTATGTAAGGAGGATAAATTTTTTTTTTATTAATAATGTGAAAACAACATCAAAAATCTTTGCAGTTGACATTTAATAAACATTTCGAATTATTACAAGTAGTCATGTTCTAAAATGAATTTTCGATATAAATGGTTTTAGGGTATAATCGCTTGACGCTTTTAAAATGTTCTGATGATTATCGTTCAAGACGCGTGGCTGCGCATTTCGCCTTCTAATTATAACGCCCACTCTGCAAACTCGAGGACGCATCGTGCTTATACTCCTTCACTTTAATTCATAAAAGAGATAAGCCCTCGAAAAGCAGCCCTTAACCTTTTCTTTAATTCCACATTTCCGTATTCCGTAAGACCCTAAGTAAACACTTGAATTTTTTATGTTAGTCTTACTCGTATTTGCTGTGAATATTTTTCGTTTAGGTATGTTCAGTTAGTCCCTGGTATGTAGTATCGGTGGGATCAACAATTACGGTAATTATCCCTAGTGGATGCTATCGTGTTGTGTATGGGGCACTTTCTGTGGGTATGCCACCGCGATATGAAAAGTTATGGCAATGAATTTCAGCTTTCACTGTACAGGCCTCTTGGGCGCGAGAAGTGTGACTGATAAGAGAAACAATAGACATAACGCAGCGGCGAGAGGTCCGCACGGTGTAATCGAGCCTGCGAGTTTGTAACATTCGTGCATGGTGTACCAGTTTCTCGCTATCACTTCCTGCCATTATCGGTTTGTTACGCAGCGAAGACTGGCCCTTAACTAATGTCTCCTTTTGTGACCGCGGGCCCGGTTTAATCAGTTGTTTATATTATTGCCGGCGACTGCGCGATTTAATCGTTCGTTTACCGTTTCTCATTGTATCTCGAATGGTAGCGGGTTTTCCACGGCCCCGTGCCACGCGAGAGATAGAAAATTTATGGGGGAAACGAACCGCGCGGGCGATATTTGTTTAGGATTAAGAGATTCAGCTGTGCGTCGAGTTAAACGATAAACAAAGGCTGCGTCGCCGCAAACTGTTGTTTGTTTAATTGTACATGCACGATAACGCGTTGACGACCCCGGTATTAGGGGCACCCAAGTTTTGTGGGCTCCACGTGATGCCAATATGCCATTTGTCGGAAATTCTATGTTGCAATATGGGTAGCCATACACATTTATGCTTGCTTACATTGAGGTGTTTTTACTACATTTTGACCTATATATTACCGTAAATTTGTTTTATATATAGTGTTTAAGTTAATAGAGATTATCATTAAATACGATTACGTCTACATTGCCTGACTTGATCTTGATAATTATTTCTATTGAATTACGGAACAATAATTTACGTATGATCGCTAGTTACGATCTAGACTAGCTTAGAGCTTAAGGTATGTTCTAATATGTTTTTTTTGTTTTCGCAGCCCTTGGAAATAGAATCTTCTGTGGGTTAGAGGAAATCTTATATAAACGCATTTAACCGGTCTCGTCTAATCAAAACAGCAGCTTTATATTGTCGGGGGAAGTCTATCTCTTACGGATAAGTGCCTCTGTTTTAGAACAATATTGTTTTCCGTTCTTTCAATATACTTCACCGTACCACTTATTAACATAAATATAAATCGAATGTCTTACACTACCGTAAAATATCTTATTTCCTGTATACCGAGAGCTATAACTTGTGGAGTTTGCGACTCGATAAAATGTGTCCTAGGGTCGCTCAAATACCTCTCCGCTCCACATGTTACAATATTTACAATGCCTCTACACCTTCGCCAATCTCTCGCGTGGTATGGCATTTCTGTGAACTCTCAACAATCGGTACATAGACGAACTGATCCTATGATAATTATCAACATTGAACCCAAGACCTACAATTCAGGGCAACGTAGTGACGTTTATGCAAAAAGCATGGTTGAACGATATCTTTTCCTGTATGTATATGATTCTATCATGATGTATTTTTCAAGTTCCTTGAGCTTCAATATTTTAAATACTCTTATTTACTACAATTACGTACATACATATATATAATGGGGTCAATTTCTGCGTTCTGTTAGTACAAACTCAAAACAAACTGACCTAAACGGCCGTCGAGGTGTAGCCGCACCTTGCCGGCCGAACGCATCCACATTAAGATAATCGAGTATCCGTCCATTCGTTAGTTAATTAAACACGATACGCCTGTCGTCGCGACCGCTCCGATTAATGACCTCAATTACGCTAATCAACCGTTCGCAGATTTACGCGCGGCGCGACGCGACAATCAGCTCACCGGCCTAATGCTACTCCAATTAAATTTGTATTTATTGAGACCTTCCACAATTGGCTCGGATAAAACGTAGCACTGAGCAGTTCTCGGCCGTATCTCGGACATCGGAGACAAAGGGAACAGATTCAGTTCGTAAAACTTGCGCAAATCGCTCCACTCGACACTGGAAATAGGTGTACAGTTTAAGTAAGTGTGAGCGGAAACTAGCTAAACGTACTGTTGAGAAAATCTCACGTCACATAATGTAGGTACTTTATCGAACTGGTTCGACGAACGTGCCGCGCGAACGTTCTCTAATTCCGTCCATTGAATTCAAATGGAAGAGTGAAATGTTCGGTACAGTGTCCGAGCGTGTATCGTAACCAAGCGTCTAGCTAATAACTTAATACCTCTGGGAATGGGCATCTGCGTACCACTCGCTTTAACCTGTGAATTGCACATTAAAAGGCGTGGTACCATTTTACGTATCGCGTCTCCTGGCATACTTTGCAATCGTTCTCCGCGCTGATTTCTTTACGTCCCAGATGCAAACTGTTAGTTGCTTGCTATTGAATCGTTCCGCTACTCCATTTACTGCACGAGTCATGAATATTCCACATGTGCAACATATCCGCGCCGGCTGTATTGCTCGGTAGGTTTCGTTCTACACTATTTAGCTGTTTGGAGAAATGCAATTCTGTGCGAATTGAAACGTGGTAATGACCATTGTAGGCGCCTCGCATAAATGCTCTTATTTGCATCGAAACGTGCCCGGCTGTACTACGTTCCCGAGCCGTATTCGATCAACTCGGTATGCGACCAGTTTAGTGTTCACTTGATTGCTTGTGTTTAACTCTCCGATCGGAGATTTGATTTCGTATTGAACTAGAGCGATGAATTAAAAGTCAAGTTCAACGTTCCGTTTGTATCTGTCGATCCGTGTGGTACACATTTAGAGATTTCCAGGCTTGATAACAATTAGGCATGGATCTAAATTTAGAAAATTGATGATAGAACACTGTTTAGACACCCAGAATACAGGCAATCCTAGTTCGTGTCTGTTGGGAAATATATATTTTTAAACTTTACTGAAAAACATTTCGTTCATGACGAACGCCTTAATGTTAAATAGCTTACTTAAAATGGATAATATTATTCAACTATCATATTCACATTAGTTTTATCTTTACACGTTCGAGTGCACTCATAATATCTGTTAGTAGGGTATAACGGTTTGATCACCCTCGCATTCCGCGTTCAAAGGGACCCGTCACTTAACCCGACCAGATTATTGTGACCCATATCTTCGGTCTTTCATATCGTTTCACAGGAAGCTAATGAGGATATTGTATGGAGTCCCGAGGCTCTCGGTCGATTGGTTCTTTATATCGAGCAGTCGGAGCTCATCGTGGTCGACAGAGATTAATCGACAACCGCCTCCGAAGGCCGTATTAGCTATAACGGCATCCGGAAAATTGCACGATTTTTCCACTCACGCCCCTTGTTGCCACGTCTACATACATAATATCGTGTGAGTGATACAATGAGGGATGGACGAGGCACGTTCTACTTGTATGCATCAGGGAAATTATATGGTTTTTATTTGTTCATTTTTCTATAGAAAATTTCGTGGATTGATATATTGACCCAGATCTCGGTTTCTCAACGAAATCCGTACTCGGTGTTGAGACTGATGAGTGTTACTGAGTACTACTATTGCTACTCCTCCTACTACTTATCCAACTACTACAAAGATTACGTGATTATTATAATTGACAGTGTAAAATTTTTTCGTTACGTAGCAGCATCTGGAAGTAGTGATTTTCGGCTATTTTTAAATTCTTTATGTTAAATTGTTTGATAATCACCGTGTAATATCCCGCATACTGTGTAACATTACAAAGTATTGTATACTTATTTTTGCTTATGTTAAATCGGGACGAAACAGCTGAGTATTACCCCGATTAATCAATAGATCGAGCAAGTTAAGCGACGTTCGATCATTTAAGTAGTATGCTAAGAGCCTAATCGCACAGAATCTGAAGACTCTTCATGCCCCGAGGGGTGCATATTGCAACAAGTATGTGAATAACTTAAACGAAGGATCGATGGTTGTAACCATCGATCCTTCGTCTCAAAAAACTCAAGATTCAAGACCTACTTGTAAGTAGGTCTTGAATCTTGAGTTTTTGAAATTTAAAACAGGGGTGAAAAGCGTTACCTAGTGAACCACATACTCCTATTTTCAAGGATTATTCCTACTTAATACAAGTATCACGACTAGTAAAAGTATAATTATAATCCTTGTGATGAAACGTTGCTAGAGTTGCCATTAAAATTCAGAACGCGTTGATTTTTGCTTAACTTTGAATACTATATAACACTAAAGTGTGGCTGAGCTAAAAAGCCTGTAAAGTTATATTTACTTTCAGCTGTTTGTTGAATTTTCAAGTAGCCCTTAATGAAAGTTCCACTAAATAGAATTTGACTCAAATATAATACAATATTTCGTGAAATATTTTCTATATTAACTATTTACGTTATATCAGCAGAAAATGTGTCACGTTCTCATGACATAATCGGGTCATATATATAAATTCTAATAGATTATCAATAGTTTAGAAGGCTATAATTGGTCGATATATGTTCTACATAATGTTCGACGTCCTCGACATAAATTATGTTATAAGTACTTGCGGTTCAATGAAATACGTGGGTACTAAATATTTCTGCATATTTTAGACTTTGTACGATAAGATACGATGATTCATTTAATTAGTCTATCGGAGAGGGACTTTTATGCCCTGAATCTGAAATCTGTTGGGCACAAGTCTTTCTACAAATCGTGTTGTTATTATTACAGTAGAGAAGTATAATTAACGTTTTTCCAAGGTGTAATCGTTTTGAACAAAAACCCATTATTTATTTCGTATTTAAATCATCATCAGGTGAAGTTATGAAGGTAGTAGAACCCTCTGTGGTTCGACTCCGGCGGCACCACCGCCACACCTATTTCTGCCTTATAACAGCAGTG
>DWIJ01000656.1:0-10541 GCA_018248315.1 Chioides albofasciatus
CAAATTTATATCATAAACGTAAATTTAGTTGTTAATTGAAATTTAATTAGTTTCTAAATATAACATAGTGTTCTTCTTTTATTATTATGAAGGAATGTAATTATTATAAATAACACACTTTATCTAGAAAATGGTGCAGTTTTGCACACAAATTGACGTCAATTAGATTAAATATGCGTCGCGTCTCATTACATGTCCAATTAAGATTGTTATGCAAAATAAATTGTGTTCATAAATGAAATTTTGTTCGTTTCTAACTTGCTTCTTTACATTGTAAATGAAATACATTTAAAAGTAGCAATTCCATTGTAGCAGTTTTAATAACGTCTATATATAGTTTCGCACGCTCGTCTGCACAGCCCCGTAACGAGATACATCTCATTACTCTGCTAATGAACCAATCAAACAGATTGCTCCCGAATCTTCATCCCACGGCTAATTTGAAAGCTGCGTTATTAGTAATTTTCGTTCAATATAAAATGTCTTTGGATAACCATTTTCCGTATTTGGAGAACGTAGATCTTATTAGTATTATTGTATTTGTCTGATTAACTACTACTTATGTTAATACGCAATTTAATGACACTGCTATATTTGCCAAAACTTGGCCAGTTAAAATTTAAAAGAATGCGTGAAATTAATATTTAGCCCAAAAAAGGCTATATCATCATTCGTTTAAAAATTTCGCTTAATTTGCGAGTGTTCTTTAGCACTACGCTAGTTTGAATCACCAATTTTCGAATAAAATCATAATATAATCTCAACGATTTCATTACACGTAAATGTTCTAAAATACTATTCTATGTTTTACGCGGTTTTTATTTGAAAACGCCACGTGTCCGCCGCTCGTCTGCGCGGCTCGGTCTCGGCATGCATCGCGACTCATTACTCCACTAATGAACCAATCTAACTGATTGCTCTCGAATCTTCATCCGACCGCTGATTTGAAAGCTCGGCGACGCCAGCGCCGTGTTTTTAAATTAAATACAACTGGAGAATGCCAAGTACATACGGAATTAATTAAGAGCTTTTTTGCATTAGAGCGCTTAGCTTTGATTGAGGTAATCATTTAAATGAGCACTGCTTAAGTAGTGAGTGGAACGGTGATCTATTAGTGCCTAGTAAAACAAATAGTTATATGTGCGAGGGTATACTTAGCACCCTACTTAATACAGACCCATTTGTGCTGATAGCAGCAATGTTTGTAGTGTTATGTTAAAGTTTGAAAGATGTTCCAACATAGTAAATTACCCATATACACTGTAAATGTTTTAATTTCTCGAATCTACTGGAAAACATTACAAAATGTAAGGGTCAATTATTAGTGCCTATCATATAAGGACTATTGACTTCATTGAAAATCTCTTATGGGTCTACATTATTGTGGGATAACGTAGACCCATATGAGATCAAAAACACCAAAAAATGAGTGTAATCGAATCAATTATTCTACCATCATGAACTATGAACTGTACACACAGCTGTTTTCATTATAAAATATGTTATTAATATTGCATGCACGAGTGTTGATGAATTTAATGCACACTTTATCAATTTGCACATAACATGTATTTTACTCAGTAATTGACCGATAGAATTTGATATGCCTAATGATCTGCGTAATTATGGCGCATAATTAAATTTGTTTTATGTTCACCACAGTGGCACTAATACGTTTATCCGTCTGTTTTATGACGAACGAGTAATGTAAACTAACTCCCTAGTTTTTTAAATAAGAATCTCTACTTTTGTATTTCATTTACTAATACTTACTGGAAAAAAGTAGTCAAACTATTTCCTAAAGGTGTCCCCATTGTCTATGCCATCTATTTTTCAGCTGTAGTTGTAACGTCACATTTACACGCAATTTAAAAAGGATATTTTTGAGTTTATTTAAGCACTAGTCACTCGGATTGTGAACTAGCCTACTAACTAGAATTTGTACATCTGTTAACAAATGAGACATCCCGTTCCAGACTATACAGATAACTATATGGCTACGCTGTCGTTTAAGAAAGCAAAACTATATTATACCCCAGATAAGATTACCAAGTTCTTTCAGTAAAAAAAAAATACAATTCAACAGTATGTACATATTACAGATATATATTTTAACAAGATCTGCAAACTTATCCTAAACTCCAATTTGTAACCCAGTTTGAAAGGCCGAGGAAGTTACTCGTATATTAAAAGGTACACGGTAATTTTCTTGACAAACAATGAATAATGAATGTGTGATATAAAATTCGGATTGAGGAGGGCATCTCGTCACATGTCCCTGTCGTGTTTGTCTCTCTTAATTCTGTGTGTTTTTGCTAATTGAGTCCCGCTTTGGCACCTGTATGCTTATACTCATGAAATGCGTTCTATTCATCCATCATTTTGTCCCTAAAATAAACGTAAATTGTTTCAACAATCCTTTGTTCAGTATTCATTTGAAGAACTTCATGTCATTCTTCATACAATGTCTCATCGTTTTGTTCCGTTTGCAATTACCTCATTCTAATAATTCACTTCAGAATAGTATAATGAAAGCAAAAAGTCGCTTTCAAATCACCCAGAGCGGGTGTTTCTTACGCAGCGCCGTGCGAATTGCGAATTCAATCAAATTGGAATTCAACATAAGGCGCAAGATTTATGATCGACACAAATCGAATTCGCTAACAAACAATATAGTATTCGAGGCGGTACGTTGGATACGATACGAGTATATCAATATTGCAGGCGCTATTAATACGTCCGTCTCATGAGCGGGCGGGCAGCCCCCTCCCCACACCCCCCACTCGCCGCTCTTAATTGAATGAGGAGCGGGAATTGTTTCCCAAAATGAAACAATTAATTGTGCAACGGCTATTCCGCCTTACATGGATAATACGTTCGTTTATGGCCTCCTAACGCGGCTGCACAGCGTCCTTTATTGGACCGACTCTAGGAATTTGTGTTCATTGGCGCTCGTATCCAAAATTTAATCGAGAATTTATAAGAACGTCTCTTTGTTGTCCCGGGACCTCGAGTTTTTGCAGCTGGTCGCAACTGAATTAATTTAAAAGTACTCACTCCGCTTTAACATTTCCTTGCGAAAATATTTCGACGCTACCCTTTTTTCAGGATCGCGCACTCTGGTGAAGCTTTTAGTTTTAAGCGAGGCGTTTAAAATTTTCATGGTCAGGTCATAGCACGTGTAATGCTGTTATACCGCGTGGAAATTCACGAAACACGCTAACATGTGGCGCATTCAACTCGAAGACGCATCGTAAACCGTCTTTACGCCTCTCCGCGAGAGCCTCTCAAAACTTTTCATATTCCCCGACCGTAAACCAAGCCAAAAAATACGACCAGCCAAAACATTGTAAATGCTCGCAGGTTATCGACGCGGCTCGCCGTTACCGTCCGGGAATTAGTTTTAAAACATAGTTTTAACTGTGCTTGTTGCACACGAAATTACCTGTTTTTGCGCTTTGGTGCTCGCGTCGAAACTACCGGCAGGTAATAAGAATAAAGAGCCAATTCCGTCTGAGAATACAGAGTTATCAATTAACTAGATTCGGTCTGGTTTTAACAGGGAGGAGTGCGGCGTAATTGCTTCGAGTTTTGGATATCACTAATTATGGGAACGTCGGTTAGCGATGATAAATCTTACGAGTGATATGCAGTCGCTATTACGGTCACAATCGAGTGACTGACGCACGGCTATGTCGGTGTACGAATACGGTCGCAGCACTACAGGGCACACATTCAATTTGCTATTTATCTGTGAATGGATCTAAGTCATTACTTAGCTGAGCGAGAGAGATGGGATGGGATGCAGTGGAAATTACATGGGGTGGTACAACGTTCATTGCCGACGACTGCGCGCCTGTGCTCGCTTACGTGAATATGTTTATCACCTATTTGGGTTTACTTACTGTTTCAATTAACCGTGTTATCTTTAATTGTTATTAGTTAGAAATAGACAGTAGTATTAGGTATGCTATATTTAAAGGAGCTTGCATCCTATAAATTAATGATGTAGGGATGGTACATACATATGTCAAAATGTGAACACACAATATGAAAATAAATATGGTCCATCAAACAAAAGAATCTTTTTGAAAGGGTTTTTTTAACTGTTCAAAATTCGGTTCAAATATCGTTCATATTGTCACAGACAGTAGGTATTACCTTTGCTAGGTTTTCATTGATAAAAACAAATCATATTCCCAAATGGGAATTTTAGTATTGCCATTGAGTTTTCTTCTTTAAAACTTTAATTGAAAACAGTATAAGTAATAAGCGAGTCAAATATAAATAAAACGCAATAAAACATAAAACGTAGCAACATAAACATGCAAACGATTGTAACATCCCCGACGTTACTAATGCATATTTCCACTAATGGCTAATTTCGGGAAAAAGGATCGGCGTGGGCGGGCGGCTCAATCACAGGAAGTGCGGGCTCTCATCGCGGAAGTGGTGTCGCTGTCTCCCTCGCACCATTTGTACGGACTGTCTTCATGTCTTCATAGTCTCGTGACAGCTTCTACATAATAAGGATTCGCAATTGTGTTTTTACGCGGCTATGAATGTTTTTTGTATACATACGTAAGGATAATGGTTATTTACAGTAAATATTTAATGGAAGTTGCAGTCGATATATTTAAAACAGAATTTCATCGCAGTGTTCACAATAATTAGTACTTAAATGAATACGGTTATTTATAAATATAAACTTTCTGATTAATAGGTAAATTTGATTCTATCGCTTTAGGATTCTTTCCCTTAGGATTCGATACTATTCAAGAAATATCTCTTGCCCTTAAACAAATTTCACCACGCTAAAAGAGCAATTTTCACAAAAATGGCATTCACATACAGAGTAATATAATTTAGTTATGAATGGTATGATGTAGTTATGTACCCTTACCGTTGTACCAAGTGATAAATAATTAATTTAAGTGTCTGGTATTTTAATATCGAACCCTCGATTATGAAGTAAACCAACTTCTAGGCTATCGGTGCCTATACATACATACATGCACATACATAGGACATATACAGTATTTACGATTCTTTGACGCCACTCCTTCTGAAACAGGTCTATCACAGCGATAGGAGTGAAACATGCCTAATGGACGCTTGCGTTTACTTAATACGGACCGATCCAATGGATACCGCTACGAGAAACGTTATAGGGAATTAATTTTAAACCGTCAAGATTGCATGACCATGGCTCACTGTTAAAAGTAGCATAATACTAAATTTAAGTAAATTTTGAGGAGTGGTAAGTTCATTAAATCACGATTCAAAAGCAATATTGTGATAGTCGTGTGAAAATATCCGTAAAAATTGGTAAGTTTATAAACCTGCCTTTATTTGAAAAATCGATGAAATTGTGGCTAAACAATTTGTTTTATGATTCTCATGATTAAGCGTCGATTAATCGATATCTTATTGCCCCATTGAATTGATTTGACTAATTACATGAAGGCGTTGAGACGAGCTCGGATGAAAAGTAAAACACCGATTAATAATAATTAAATAGATTAAAAAAAAATAGAACGTTCGATTTTGTCATCTTCCATTCAAGTATTAAATTTCGATAAATAATAAAAAATAAACACCTGCATCTGGTTATGGTCAAAAATTACTGTCAGCGGAGCCTACTTAATATCAAATTAACTCCTCATTTACACCTCTATTTCTATAAATTAAATCTCATATACTTATAAACAGCACAATAGGTTCTTTGAAAATCGCCTAATGGACCGGCTCACTACTGGAAGTGCTCCGATCGAATGCATCCCGCCTGACGGGAACGCAGCGAGGAGTTGGAACCAATCTTTCAACTATTGCAAAGTGCTACGGCCCATCTGTTGATTGTGAAAAATGAATTTATACGCATACGTTGTTGTATGAAAAGTTATTGTATAAATTTATACCGAAGGTACAAAATAATGTAATGAGTATTAAGTATATTCTTCTGATTTATTCGCATTATATACATACGAAATAAATACTTGTTGGGGATAAAATAAACGTCTCACAAACATAAAATTATTATTGAAAAACTTTGTGTTGTGACTTCTGAGTAACGAGTATGGGGTGCAACTTACATCGCATAAAATATTTATTTTGGCATTGAAAGGATAATAATAATTAATTTACCCTAAATCGTCTGAGGAATTAGAAGCACCAACACGCTACTAAAATACATTATTCGGTCTCGAGGGCAGAGACAATGAGACAATACTCATACAGGAACCTACTTCTCTCGATTTTAAATTGCTACACATAAACATTTCCACTAACAATCATAATAAAATTAATAAAATAATCGTCCGTCAAAAAATCCTTCTGATGTACGTAATAAATAACCTTGAAACTGAAACTCGTGTGATAATAAATTATTCACTTTCCACCATTATCACATTGTCATGTTAATAAGCACAGCGAAATAATTTGCTCAACTGGTACAAGCGGCCTCCAAATTAGCATGCTTGTTATAACTGTCAGAAAGGCGGGTAATAACAAAATAATAAAGAGGTATTACATGCATCGAAGTGATAGCGTAGTGATTAAAACTCGGGCTGTCTATCGGGGAGTCCCACATTCAAAACCCAGACACGAATCTCTGAATGTTTCAAAATGAAGTGCGTATTAGAAATTAATTGTTACAAGTTTTAAGGTACAGGAAAAGATGTGAAGAAACCAACACACCTGAAAGTCCTTTAAAAGATTTTAATGGTGTCTCAAATCAATTTGCACTTGGCCAGTGCGGTGGACTATGGCCTATAGTCCACGCACTCCAAAAGGAGGCTCGTGCACAGCAGTGTTGGTAGGGTAAACAACTATTAATCTAGAAATTGGGGTAGTCTTTTAGTCCTAGTCAAGTAGTTATACTAGCACACAAAACATATGACGTATGAATGTAAGCAGCATTACAAACGCTCGATTAAAATGAATCACAACAGTGGTAATTGGGTCTCCCGGCGGCTCATCCAATTAGCCACGACTTAGAAACCCTGCCCGCCCGCTGCAATCTGTCCGCGCTACGATAACCTGAACTCTGGGAACACAAATGCTACGGTAACTACCGCTACGAACAAAAGTGCTACGGTAACGATAGTTCTGAGGAAACGAATGCTGCCTGTATAAGAACTCTGGGAACACAATTGCTACGGTAATGTGCATCCTGAGAACAGAAGTTCTTCGAAAGCACAAAACCTTGGAAATATTAAAAATAACCTAATTGTTTTAACAGTTATTTTAATTGTATGTAAACCCTTGAACATAAGTGCAGCAGGAGAGATAATGCCGCGATTGTTTTACTTTTGAGCCAGTTATTTTTCGAAAATGAATATTTGAATTGCGTCTCACAGGATATACTCGACAGATAACAAAGACACGTCGACAACACGGTATTTTAAGCTAAAAATTGAAACAGAATGTAGGTAACTAGTAAATCGAGCTGGAGTATGAACGAACTAGGTATTTGGTTCACGGACCAAACATGACTGGTTGTATGTCAAAAGGTGGTACAAAAAAACTCTATTAAAATGAATCACAGCCGCGGTAATTGGACCCCCGGCGGCTGTCCAATTAGCCACGACTTAGAAACCTTTGGCCGGAGCTGTGCACTGTAATTTGCGCGTCTGTAGTAATATGAACCCTCAAATGGTACTGTTGTAAAACTTGACTAATTGAAGTGGCAAAATACACTAGTTTTTCATCACAAGTTTGTTAAAGCCCCTAACTGAATGGTTTTGTTTGAAAAAAGTTTTTCTACACAAAAATATGTATGTACATATCGGGATATGGATTTGCTATGGATACCATTGTTGAGCTATGATGGACACATGCGTATGTAAAACAATCAATCGGATCAAAACCTAGCCCGTGTAGGCTAGTCGTCTTTCCAAAATTAACCACCATTAATATGACACAGACCACATGTTATAAAGCATTTAACACTACAAGCGATCTCACTAAGAAATTCGTGAACAATTAAAACAAAGGAATTAATTTAAAAATTTTAATTTGTGTCCCACTTACTTAGTTTAAAGGGACATTCATTTGCGATGAATAAAGCACAGTTGTTTAGACAAGAAGCGATAACGAGCCGCGTGAAGACTTCGCGACATCTTTAATGACGTCGAAGTCGGTAGGCCCCGGTTCGCGTGCGCAATTCTTGTTATATCTTTATTACAAAGGAGTGCCTCATTAATTTGGCAGCCCCTCAGGGTTGAGAGTCGCGAACCCTTGACCTCGTTCGCGGGACCCGCGACACTGAACCATTCTGAATTGAAACGGCGACGCACCTTGCGATACATAATTAACGATCCTCATTACTGCGTTACAAATATCATTTCCTTGCTCCTGCGTAGTCGCGTTTTCTTGATATCCCCCGTGGCGGTGCGGTCACAACCCCGGTCTAACGCGCAGAGGGTTCAGAGTTTGATCCTCGACCAAATAGATGTATGTTAAATTTAATAAATTTAGGTTTTTGTTGTAGTTTTAAGTGTTTGTACATTCGTCGTCATTTATGTCCATGGAACCCATAATACAATTCTAGTAAATTAGATACAGGTAAATCCTAGTATGGGGCTATTAGTTTATGAAGAGTTCTTTTAAAACTGCCGAACGTTCCGCCGTCTCCACGAACGACTGGGACATAAAAGTCAAACTTAGATTATTTCAGCTGCTCACATAATTCCTTGACTCATCGTTCTAGCTAGACAGTTTCTATTATCCTTAATAGTGGCCGTAAGAGTTTTAAAATGGCTCGGATACAAAACTTGTTCCGCTCAGGAAGTGTTTCCAGGCCATGCAGAGCACCGAGTTCGGAGAAGTTCGATATTGAACGTCGCATTTTATTGGACAAATTCGATAATCACAAAGCGAAGGGAGACGGTGACTTTGTACGGTAATCGAGTGCGGAGTAGCCTTCGCAATCGAGATCACCTGAGAACGAAAAGCCGATCGCAGTTAATTTGGAGAGAAACGCGTGTAAAGAGGCTAATGAACGCGGCTAGAGGCCCGTGTCCGCGGACTCGTGCATTTTTAATGGCTCACGCTAGCACACTCACTATTAATATTTACCGAACACGTCAAGAGGGTGCACTTTACCTTTTAGTTAACTAGCGTCCGGCCGTTCATTAAATTTTCACGCGCGTCAGTTTCGGGCGAATTTTCCGCGGCGCTGACCGGCCGCCCGATAACGAGCGGGCATCGTTACCGACACACAAACCAACCGAATTTTATTAATAATAAACTGTAACTGAAACGCCGCTTTGAAGTAAGAGAGCAACTCGAACGCTCGTTATCGAGAATTATGCAGAATCCTTTGACGGTAACAGTTACGAAGCATTTCTTAAAAGTTAACATATCGATTTATTTGTTACGCCGCTCTGATCGCACACAACGGCTTTATTCGTTAGTACTTGACGTTTTACAAAGTAACTACTTTACGTTTAGCTATACATTTGCACATCAAAGAATCACAACGTGCTTTTTACAAACGATACGAACCATAAATTTCCTGGAAGCATATAAAGATAGCCATACAAATACGTCAACATAGATTCAGAAAAATAAATTCATCATTAAAATGTGTGCAAGAATCGAATGTTACCAAGAATCGAATCTACATAGATAGTTGTAACTGTTGCGCCACATATGCCGTCATTTATTTTGTGAATTAAAATCTACTTAAAGTCAATTTTTAACTTTCTGTTTGTAAAATAAATTTTATAAAAAGATATAATCGCTTTTGATTTTAAATTTTGTCAAAAACTTGACCATTCGGTCTTTACATACTCCAAATTAAACAGTTCATTACTGAATAGGAGATGTGATCGTATGCGAGTTATTATAACCCTATGAAAGACCTAACATGAAATAAACCTACCAAACTGAGCTAAAGCCAAACCATTTAACCAGTTGTTTAAACATAAAAAATGCATTAGGTCTTCAGCTTTCAAAGTTCAGTGAACTTGACATGTCATACGAAGATAAGGGCGTCATAGACTAAACAAGTAAAACAAAGTAATAGACATACTTGTTACAAAGGCATACTTTTTTGTCTTTTTTGTAGCAAACGATCTAGCAGTCCACCTGATGATAACTCATTACTGACATCCATGGACATCTGTAATCAAGCTCGAATAAGACTAAGTTGAAACGCGTTGAAAAAGCACGTCTCCCTTATCGCACTAAAGCAATGGATTAAAAGTGATAACTACACTGATCATAGTCAGACGTGCAAATAGTTTATTAATATAGATTTAACATAATAACTTGATATATCAACCCGTCATTTAACTTTAAGTTATGTATGAGAAAGATTCCATTTTTAATATCATATACATAATTATATAGCAAACCAAAATACAGTCCTTAATACCGTCCATGGATAATAATTGTTATCTACCCGTCTATTATGGTAAGAGATGTAACACAGTAAAAGCGGGTACTCACACGCCTGCCGCAGGAACAATCTAGGATGCATGGCGGTCGTGGCGATATCGGGAGTATCTCTACACACTTGCCTGCCTTGCGGTGTT
>DWIJ01000657.1:0-10539 GCA_018248315.1 Chioides albofasciatus
AAATGTGCTAGCGTAAGTTATATTAATTTTCTTCCGCGAAAGTTCACAAAGTATACTTATAATTAATTCTCTTTGTTTAAGTACATTGTTAGTACATATTTTGTTCCTTTACTTATCTTCTTGCTTCGTCGTCATCATCATCGTCAACCCAGTATTATCCTACTTCCTTGCCCGTTTCCACTAGCTTTTCATTCTGAAAGATCCCTTCTCAGAACAGTAATTCTATAGCCTTCTAGATCGACGATATAAAGTGTCCACCAGAGCACGACGTGGCTTATGTTCGTCAACCCATTATTGTCCACCTACTGGGCATTTGGCTCCTCTCAGAGTGGAAGGGGCTTAGGCTAAGTACGTATGTCCAGGTACATTTTTGAAAACAATTTTTAGAGAGTTAGATTTCCCTGCAATGTTGCCCTTGATCGTTATAGATAGTATCTACTTATTTAATACGCAGGTAATTGAATAATCTGTAGTGCGTGCGTGCGAATCTCGGACTCTCTAATTATGAACGAGTTTCAAACATTTTCACTGCAATTGACCTAATGTTGTCTAATTATATAGATCACTTACAATATAAATTTAACACCGCGTTGATAGGTCCACTCTCTAGACCAGTGATTGTAAACCAGAGGTCCGTGGCGATAATAAAAGTGGTACGCGAGGTTTCAATAAATTGCTCCTCGTACGCATGTTTACTGTTATCCATTTTCTGTATTTTTTATACTATACTGCCAAATACTTGTTGATCCATGGCAAGACAACGTGGTAAATGATATATTATAACAGAGTAGTTAACTCTAGTAAAAAAAAAAATCAATCTGAGAGAAGATCCATGCGTAACTGAAGAATATTATGGTTTTGTGTAGATCGCTAAGACCCATAGTCATTTAGCCACATTACCATACCCTACATTATTGCACACTATACAGTTATATACAATTTTATAACTTGAAGATAACCTAATTAAACCGTAGTCGTTCCGACTCTAGTGCATTTATCGTGGGTTTTACTGCACTCTACATACTTTGTAGTAACGCTATTTATGCAACCTTTACTGGATTTCTAAGTAGAGCTCCATCTAACTTAACAGTTTATAAGTAGTTTGTGATATAAGGTATTTATTTTTCAGTAAACATTACCGCAAAGTACTTTACAATTAAACGCCGTATATGGCTCTACTAAATGCTTTCACCTAGGCAGTTTTATTTTTATGTTATACCTTATGATTATGCTCGATATTAAAAGTAAATTATATCAGTCTCTATAAAGATATCTATCTCTGCGTGGCCAAAATTCATGAAGCCGTTTCCAAGGATAAATACCTCAAAGCATAAAAAGTTAAGAGTAAGTTTTCCATTGTCAAGTTTACATTAGTGTCATTTAATGATAACAAACAAAAAATCTGAACAGGGGAGTTGATTCAACCTAACAAAATATGATTTTGTGAAATTAACTATTGCTTAATTTCTCCGAATCCAAGCTTTACAAATTTCTTTAAAACTTTACAAACCATTTTCTTAACCCGGCATATACCTACTTATATGTATATATTTTTTATGAATGAAAGGTGAAACAAATCTAATAATTAATTATAGCTTTTCAATGCTTTATGCTGTTTTGTGTTAAGTCATTAAAAGTATAAATAAGAATATCTTAGATCAATGACTCATATGAATATAAAACAAAAATGCTTATCACTTCCGGTCCACGAAACGACATCAGACATACAATATATTATACAAATATATTTAACTCAACAAAAAAATGTTTAAAAAACATTTTAATAAACTCTATGTACTTTACTTACGAAAACTTTATGAACTTAAGAACCCTCTGACTATAAATAAAAACCATAACACGAAAAATTACAAAGCTCCATTGTTTTCAACTTCCAGATTTAATTAAAACGCTCCCATTAGACATTTATAGACATTTTACGTAAACGTTGTTTATCATCTTGCGAAAAATATTTTTAGGCAACCAAAAATAAGATATTGCCCAATTTACTTTTAAATTTGCGTCGAAGCCAGAAATAACAGTGACGTCATGAGGACGAAAGAATGTCATGACGTATTACGTCATCGGTCTGTTTCCGTAACAACCTTTCGACCTTATCCAGAAAATCTGCGGAAATTAGGAAATCAACTATTTTTGGATGTTACGAAATCACTAAACTCCAACTTGGACAATGGGGAATCAGTGGCTATTTTGGTATATTAAGAAATCCAAAAATGAAGATGTCGTAAGCAATCTAATAATAGGACACATTATGGTTCTACTGTGGAGGTACCACCATTAAGCCTATTTCTGTTTAATAGCACCACTTCACCAATTTCTGCCTTATAACAGCGGTGTCAACATGCTGTGTTCTGTTTTAAAGGGTATGGAAGGGTGAGATCTAAAAAAGGCATTTCAACGTCCTTAATTTAGCAACACCAGCTAGGACAATTGTAGCTGAATGTGACTTCATATACCTGAGGATTAGGTCCATGTAAATTTCCCTTACGACCCCAAACCCTTCAGTGCAAAACACAGTATTGCATAACACTTGTTATAGGCAAAAATAGGATCGCTGGAGTCAAAACACAGAGGGTTTTACAACCTTCAAAATTGACTCTCCCTTACCACACCCTTTAATCTAGAACACGACAGCGCTTGACAATGCTTATTTTAGGGTAGATAGGCGTGTTAGGACCGGAATCGAACCACAGAGAAATATGCTCTCTACACTCACATCCCACACTAGAATTCCCTATGGATACCATAAACACGACAAAGACGAATACACAAACACCTAGACCCAGAACAGATATCCAAATTCAACACTCCATTGTGTGTCTGATCGGGGATCGAACCCGAAACCTTTTGCGCGTCAGATCAGTATGGTGACTTCACCACGCGGTTCGTCAAAGGGTTCTGCCACCTTGAAAAATATTAACTTTTTAAATATATTACAAAGTCTACCGGTATTTCAAAAGACAATGACACAATTGAATATTAGTTATTAGTTCGTGACGCACGCATGCACGCACGCGTGGACGGACCGATTAATACATATTTATAAATTATACATTATTTATACAAAGTATATCACGACATGATTGCAATGAACAATAGTTATTGTGATGATACCGCTATTAATATACTCATATCAAATCAAATCAAAAATATTTTATTCTAAGTAGATTCTTTGCAGAACTCTTTGAACGTCAGTATATCTACAACCTTCGCAAGGTGTTACGTTATGGAGAAGAAGCGGCGAAAGAAACTCGATAACACAGGAGGATACTCATGCCCAGCAGTGGCACAGAAACGACCCGACGAAAAAAACAGTAAATCTCTAGAATAAAATAAAGCATAACTCCTTGGTATTATTTCACCTTATTTTATCATAACCGTCTCACTAAACGAAATACAGCGAACAGTTGAGACATTGAGAGGAAAATTGACAAGACAGGGAGGATAAATATTACAAATGTGAGTGCGAAAAGGGTCAAAGGTTTCTATTTTCATGTAAATGCTCAATTGTAGGGAGCGCCGGTGTCTTCAATCTTTGATGCGGAGGGGCCTCCTGAGGCTGAACGCACACTGTATACTTTTCTAGATTTTTTTAATATTGAAAGTGCCAACGAGTGTGCTGTCTAACTGATGGTAAGATATTGCCCATTGATATCCAATTAATCCTAGATAAGATTAGATTCCTATCTCAGATTGCCCTGAAATGTCCTCGAAAGCGTCGGATAAGTATGTACATATTGTATATGTATATATTTTAGCTATTAGGGTATCGTAGGTGGTTTCAACAGGGTCGAACCAAAAAGGATTCAACTAGTTTTAGCTATTCAATATTGTAAAACTTTTCCACATGATCGAAATATTAATTTTGATTAACTCATCACATCGACGTAATTGCAAGTTGTGACACGCTGCGTTTTGCGCCATAGAGAGTATCGAAAATAAAATTTCACAGTATGAATTTAAAAAATGAAACAAATTTTGCTGTCAAAATTAAATAAAAAATCTAAATGTTTACTACAATTTAGTATTTCTAAAATTTAATGTTATACTGCGAAATTAAATGTGATACTGCGAATGTTAAGTACAGAATCCACCAGTGGAATTAAAAAAAATTGACAGCCAAAAGTATAAAGTATGCCACGGTCCTCAGGCAGTTCGGGCGAATGACGCAAAGGTGAGATAAAGTAAGACGTTCGATCCTGGAGAGATTGCGACTTTCTGATACCTAGCTTTTGTAGCACATCACTGTGTTGTAGCAAATTTGAGGTTGCCAAACATATATTTTATCTTAGCCTATACTATACCTTATACTATGCCTTACGTAATGTTTTACCTGGCTGCGAAGGGTAATATAACGACTGTGTGAATGTCTGTCTGTATGTATGTATGATGTCCCACTCTTTCGCACGCCTTGTAGCCCAAACAGCTTGATTGATTTGACAAATGATTGAGGTATTGTTGGATTCGTCTAAATTAAAAAAGTAAAGTGAAATAGGATACACTTTTCACTTTGTTTTGACAGCAATCCTGGACTATTTAAATTCTTTGTTTCGCAAACCTTTGTGATACAAAGAATTTAAGTATTGATTGCTTGCAACCTTAAAATTTGCAACCTTCAAATCCCAGGTTCAACTTTGACTTTTCTAATTTATTCAAATTAATTATTACTTGCTTTAATGGCGAAGGAAAACATCGTGAGGAAACCTGCATACCAAAGAGATTAATAAAAAAAATCTCAAAAGTATGTGAAATCTACCTTACGCACTTGGTTAGAACGGTGGACTATGTCCTAATCCTTCTCATTCTGAGAGGAAACTCGTGCCCAGCAGTGGGACAGTAATGGTTTGTTGTTATACAATAATAACGCAGTCGATGTAGACAGTGGGTAACCTTGTTTGTATAGGGAAATGCAAATGCCACTGCCACGTTAACACCGCGGTCACGATCGCTCGCCGAGCATTCCGGAGCGTTCCGCGCTATCGTGCATCTGAATGACATCTGCAGATAAGCTATCAGCATCGCATCGGCCTGATTGTGTCTGTTGCGTGTTTTTGTTTACGATACACATATTGGGAAGTTGTGACTTATGAGATCATAGGTGATTAAACAATGTAATTCAACAATAAACGCTGAGAGGTTGTGAATGTTATGATAATCAAAGCCTTATGATTGCACTGGTCGCTCTCATACATAGGCTATCATTGCTGTTACTGAGATCTAAGGAATAGTTTGGAAACATCCAACACGACTCTGACCTACCTATACTTTCTTTTGCCAATTCTCTACTTCGCCTAGTCGTGGTGCCTGTGCAGTTGAAACTCACCGCGATGGCAAATTTTGAGTTTTGTGTCTCTGGCAGAATTTGTAATTTGACTCTCTTCAAGACTTCCTGA
Source organism: Chioides albofasciatus (assembly GCA_018248315.1). Classification (NCBI taxonomy): domain Eukaryota; kingdom Metazoa; phylum Arthropoda; class Insecta; order Lepidoptera; family Hesperiidae; genus Chioides; species Chioides albofasciatus. Next base: position 5,412 of record DWIJ01000657.1, read on the forward strand.
GCCACAAATGTATTTTTGTCTTTTCGTTGTATGTACTACGATAGTGTTTCAATATTTTTGTTAAGTCGTCAAAATGCACCTCCCAAAGGTCACGTTCCTGGCAGACTCAGGCCAACCCCGACAACGCTGGGGATAAATGTAGGTAATCCTAGGCCAGTCCAGCGCAATAGAGCGCATAATTGAAGGTCGTAGCGTCAGCTATTAGCACACGACGCGCTGGTGCGCGCGGCCGCAGGTGTCCGGTTACTACCCAGCTACCGTAAACACTGACGGTTTAGCGGTCACTTGGCTCACCTTATAGCTATCTATATAGGAATGTGGACACGGATAGATTTCTGCTCTGGTTTCGTATAGTTTTGCTATATGTAGCGTGAGGAAGTACCTCGGTTGCGTTTTGGTGCTAGGCTGTTATGGCTGGCTTATGTATGACTTATGTGACTTTCTTAGTCAAGCCTCATGTGATCGGCTTCAGGTAGAACCCTAGTTCTATACGGAATTGTTTTTTTATAATATAGGAGCAGCAGACGAGCATGCAGTCCATCTGATGATAAGTGGCTACCTCCCGCCCATACACATCTGTAATCAACCCCAGACAAAATTAGATTCCTATCTGAGGTCGGTCGGTCGGTCGGTCTTGAGGACTAAGCTGGAATGCCTCGGAAATGTACGTCTCCTTTACCACACCCTTCTGACCAGAACACAGTAACACTTAACACTGCTGTTATTAAGCAGCAATAGGTGGTGGTGGTGGTGGTGCCGCCGGAGTCGAACCACAGAGAGACCTACCACTTTTAAACACGTTATAGATGGAACATTTTCCAGGACATCTCCAAATGATTTCTTAATGTTATGTTTAATTAACAATCTGTTTGTGCAGGTGAACCTGCGCTCGATCGGTCGCAAGCGTTTCGCGCACTTGTCGGAGTCGCTGGACGAGATCCACGTGGACGCGAACGTGCCGTGGGGCGAGGACACGCTCTTCACCCTGGAGTTCCGCGCAGACGAGGGCGGCAAATACGCTCTCCACACCTGCAACAACAAGTACCTCAGCGCTGGAGGGAAGGTGAGTCTCGTTCCTGTTACAGTAGGTTGACGATCCATTTTTATCTCTCTACATTGTATTAGTAGAATGAAAGGCGTTAAAGCTTTGTTAAGGGGGATTGGAATCAAAAGCAGTGGCGTCATCAGAGTCGGCAAAAAAGATCGGTCGGTTTATTGCCTATATGCTAAGATGTCCTGAAAAAATCTCCCCCTGAAAATCTGAAATGATTTTCCCCGCTGGCGAAAAAAAGTCCAATTTGAACTAGCTCCTAAACCACCCAGATGGATGTGTTTCCATTATTTTCCTTCATTCATACATTCATTCATTCATTTAATTTCGTTTGTAGGGCTTCCAATTAAGTTTCAATATAGTTTAGAAAACTAACAAACATACATTACAAATTCAAATTGTTACAAATACACCCAAAGGAAACCTTCAAGAAGAGTTTATAACAATATAACATCACTGTTAACAACGCCGTCGTTCCCACGTCGCCGTCTCGGCTAATATCGATGCAGTGTGCACCACCATTGTGTGCTAATACTTGTTGAACACACATAATGCATTTTGTATTTATATTGTACGGAGGTTCCATTGTTTTGATTTGTGCCCGGAAGTGACAAGTTGCAAAAAGTTGCACAGAGCCCTCTGACAGACCTTAGGGATAGGGACTTATTTTGTTGTCCGTAGTCCGACTTTAATTAGAGTTTAAATTGTATTTTGTAATTTTCTACAAAAGTTCATGGGCGGTAGTGATTTACCATTAGGACTACCTGTTTCGTACTTTTTTATATAAAAGTAGCAAACGAACATGCCGTATCCTTTTATGGGAAGTACTGCCACACAAAGAAATTTGTAATTAATCCCGGATAATGGATAACTGGATTCCAAACTGAGGTCGGTCACAAACGAAATTTGTTACTTCATAAAATTTAAAGTAACAAAAAGTACCCAAAATTGAGTCTCGAAGGTCCAATTTTACAATACCGGTATCGATAATATACCGGGCACTAGGTTTAATGAAGTAAATATTTGAATATAAGTTGCAGGTGGTTTAAATTGCAAACCCCGACAAGAACAGGTGTTGTTCGAGTCATGATTGTAGGATGGTGTAATTATTGCAACGAGTTGGATAATTGAAGGCAATGTGGCTTACACCTGGTTCCTAACTTCCTACCATAATAATGTTTTATGTACGAAAATTATGTACAACTGACGTTTTATTGCCCAACTTTATATAAAAAAATCATTCGGACATTCGGTTGAATACAAGCCTTTTATTTCATAGTGTGACCACGAGATGGCGTTGTTTGTATGTATGTATGTATATATGTGTTAGTTTTTTGTAGCAGTGTTCAATTTCCCTATATCTATGATTGTACTTATACATACCTATTTGGATTTAGTCGTACCTACACTTGGGGATGATGTAGGAATTTAAAGAAATTTCTTAATTAAATCCAGTTCTTTAGTTTTTTCTTTAGAAACAAAGGGAAGGTATTGTAATGGAGCGTAGAGGAATCCACAAAGAATTTAATTAAAATTGGAATTAGAAATGAAATGGCTTTTTTCTTTTGTGCCCTACCGCAATTATTTTAGATGGTTGTAACGGCATTATTGCGTTAAGAGATACTTATGATAAGTGTTATTGTAATTAAAATTATAGTGCAGTGGTAAAAAATAGAAAAGTGGGGTCCCTATTTTTAACGTAACCGGTATTTTTCGGCGTTTTTCGATTTATTTATTGAATCGTAATATACCTATTATTCAATGGTTACCACGATTGTTTTTTTTTTTTCACTACTATACTTCTATAGCTACTATATTGCCAACTAAAAAAATGTGTTTTACCTACTAAAACCTACTTAAAAAAGAATCTTCGTGCTCTTCGATTCGTCTTTGCTCATTTATCATCATTAGTCATTCATTTCATAAAAATTAATTGGTGAACTTTTCCATCTTTGTTGTACCTTCATCCTCTAACCTCAGCATGTCTGTTTGGTAAATTTTCCTTTGAACACATGTCTCCCCCAGTTGCTGGAAACATGAAGCGTGTCTGTTTAGCAATATTGAATTTTCCATGGAACACTTAAATTTAATTGCTGTCATGTGTTTTTTTTTGGACAATGTCAATTGTTATTTAACTTTTGTAAGGCATACGGAGCTTTTTTGTTTTGTATTCGAATGTTATTTGTGCCTATAATTGAAGTAGCACATACCTTGTTACTTGTATTCTGCATTTATTGTTTTCCTTGTGTTTACTTTGTTGGCGCAATAAATAAATAAATAAATAGCTTCAGAGCAAGCCCAGTCGAAGCGCTATTGACTGCTATTTCTATGCACCTACTTCATCATTCTGTCACACCTTACAGCAGAATGATCAATAGAGCTACGGTGCTACGACAATACGTAGCCGATACTACGACGCTACGGACTACGCGACTGGTTATACATATTAATTTCAAAATTGGGACTTAGTATTTTGCGTCGAATTCTGAATAGAACGAGAGTTCTACTTAAAATGCTTCGGAAAGACGTAATTTTCTCTGAGAACTAAGATGGAAAGCGTCAATGAAGGAAGCGAAAATTAAGGAAGCGCGCCTTTACACACGCAACATTTTTGTAATGGCTTACATAACATTAATAGGTGCATTTAAAACCGATATATACTTATTTATGTTTGCTTGGTAACTTAATGAGATCTTGTTAAAGAAAGGTGACAACGTAAGTCAACAATAATCTATGATGCCGCTAATGTACTACTTGTATTTATGGCAGTCTCCCTTTCCCTGTATTTATGAGATTTAACCACTTCAGAAACTTTAATACTTCAGTCTCTTGGACTACAAGAAAGGTGACTTAAACCCTCTATAACAGAGCAATAGAAACTTCGCAACAACAGAAGTTGGCAGCGTCGCAAATCATAGACGTAAGGCCTATTGGAAACAATATTTATTATCGAACTTGGACGTTCAAGATTAATTCCTTCCCCAGATGTCACATGAACTTGACCTATTTCATCCCAGCATCCATCTCGCTCAGTCTTACGAAAAACATTGTTCATCTCATTCTATAAAAAAGGGGTGGGTGATTGAGATATTTGATGGGAAATTTAAGAGGACAAGCGCTTAAGGAGATAATGAGCTCTGTAAGCAGAAACTCAGAGTTCGTTTTGCAATGGAGCTAATTTGCCTCAAATAAGATTTTATCTTTTTAAAAAGATTTACAATGGCTTCGCTCGCGGGTCTTTACCGAAAATGAAATTACGAGCCCTGCCCGCATAAATTTACGACAGATTTAAAATAAAATACTAATGAACTGCAAAAAAGAACATTCAGTGTAATTATACTACACTTCTTATGTAGCAATGAAATAAACCAAGCAATCTTATATTTTAGTAATTAAAGACAAAATGCATCGTAGCCTCAAATAGTGCCAGTTTTCTTGGTGTGTATGTGTGTAAACGATTAATTCCGAAACAAAATTTGGAGCACGCGAAATTATCCTCTAACATCACCAAAGACTAGAGACCAGACTTTAATTATGGCAAATTTTATTTTTCTGGGGAGATATGTCTAACAATATTACTTAAGTCTTACGTATGTCTGCAATGGTTAATACTGGTTAGTACGACCTATTGTACGTTTTATCTTCCCAACCCTTTTTCTTTTAAAACTTTTTAAATCCATGGAAAAAAGCATTACAATGGTCTCGAGGATACGTTCTTTGCCTAGGAAATTAAGTGCAAAAATATCCCCGGTTTTTAATTATTTTTTGACCATAAAATGTTAAATTTAAGCCACAACCCTGAAACCAAAACAATAAAATTATAGCAACGAAAAGCAAGTCATGGGAATGCCAATGAAAACATTGCGTTCAATTTACTTTTACAGACAAGATAGAAACTAATTATTTTCATCAAATGTCAATAATGAAGATTACTTTCTGAAGCAGGTCAGGAATTTTAATCAAAATAGAGAAACCAATCAATTTTAGGGGATCAATGTATTGACAAAAATGTATAAAATTCCAGGCCTAAGCTGGGAATTTCCCAATAGAGGTACGTTACGAGTCGGATCATAAATA
>DWIJ01000658.1:0-10536 GCA_018248315.1 Chioides albofasciatus
GAGCCTTTGATAAAGTCAAGAATTGTTTAAAAAAATACAAATAAAAATTTTGCCTATAGGGTGCTTAAAAATATAGCTTATATCACTTTCACTATTTCGACGACTGCAATGACACCTCATTTGTTAACAATAAGAGAATCTAAACTTGTGATCTCATAGAGGATGCATCCAACGGATTGGTTGGTTGTTGCTGTGTCATGAGGGTTGTGTCTCCCTACTCCATGACCTGCGTGGTGCAGCGATCCCATACTTTATATTACAAGTTACTATGCCACTGCTGGGCACTGTCTAGACTGGGAAGGACTAGACCAAAGTCCACCGCGTTGACAAAGTCTACCAATACTTAGACTTTTTTAAAGATCTCTCAGCCATGAAGATTTTCTCACAAAGTTTTCTTCGCCGTTAAAGCAAGTATTAATTAATTTCTAATACGCACATAACTTTGAAAAAGCACAGATGCATGACTGAGATTCGAACCGCGGACCTCACCCCTCACAAAGTAATGCAATCCAGACATTTTCATAATTTTCCAATGACGGAATGATTTTTTTATAATACGGAAGTAGCAAACGAGCATGCAATCCATCTGATGATAAGTGGCTACTGCTGCCCATGGACATTTGTAATCAATCCCAGATAAGATTAGATTCATACCTGAGGTTGACCACAGATACGCCGCTACCCCTGAGGAGTAAGCTGGAATGCCTTGAAAAAGTATGTCTTCCTTACCACACCCTTCAAACCAGAACACAGCAGTGCTTTACACCGCTGTTATAAGGCAGAAATAGTTGCGGCGGTGCTGCCAGAGTCGAACCACAGAGGGTTTTACCACCTGCATCATTGAACCTACACCAAAACCGAGTAACAGTATAACGCAGCACTAAACAACTAATCTAACAATCCTTGCATACAATTCGCGAGCGCACCAAACTCAACTTTAAAATCGCGAAGAAAGATTCCAAACAATTCGTAGGGATGTACGTAATGTTTTTGAACGTGGAATTCCTTATCGAGCATGAGTATATAACGCAGGTAATGCTGAACGGAGGTACATTTCTCTACCGGCTTCTGGAGACTACGCACCATCCACGATGAAATTCGTTAGTATTTCGTGCAAGTGTTGTGTTATCGTGAAGTGGTTATCAGTTGGCAATCTCTACGCAATCGATCTTTAGTTCGTACCGTGACATCGGCATACGTCGAGTGGTAACATAGTGTCAAGTGGCTAGTCAAATTAAGGCTTTGTCACTTAAAGTAGCAGTTACTTTTATTAAAATATACCGGTCGAATTGAGAACCACGTCCTTTTTGAAGTCGGTTTAAAAATAGAAAATTTTATCGATATTTAAAGTGTGCAATAAAAGCCAAGTTTGACATGACTAAGTTAGCTTTATGTAATAGTAATTGCAATAATAGTATAAGGCTTCTATAGTTTCAATGACTATCATATCGTAGCCAGAAGGGATAGGGTTAGGGATTATTACTACGGCGCAAATCCTAATTTACTCGTTTCCAAAGACTAATTAATTTAATTTTTGAAATTGGGAGTAATGCGCTGTGAAGTAGTGCATTTTAAAATTCTAATATGGTTGATAAAAGACTATTCTGGAAACTTTTAATGCCATTTAATTTCTGGGTCTTATTGTGATATCAAACTGGACCTTTATCTGTCAGAAAATAGTCACGAAAGCTATTCGCTTAATATTAACGGGATCTATACTATTATATGAACGCATAATACTACTAACCCTTACCTAATCTATATGAAGATTACATTCTCCATTGAGAACTGTTCGGGCCAGAGCCTATCTCAACATATCTATCTTATACCTTATTGGTGGCAATCCTTGAATTATGTCAGTTGGACTACAATGTTATTTGTAACTGTCGTAACGTAAAACGTGAGGTACGTTCTCTGATTCTGGTCCATACATTGACGATTTACTAAAGTTCAGTGAATAAATAGCAAGAATAAACGTTAGTATTATTACTGTTAAATAAAATTTAATAGCAGTAGAACTGCATGTCTAAGTGTCGTAGACGTTTTCAACTGCACTTATCAACACCTATAATATTTTGGCCCAGCACTAAAAAGCGCATAAAAAAGTCTATAAATTCATATTTTAAAACAAAAAATCAAAGAATACTCGCCTAGGAGCGGGAGCAATACATGTGATAGCCGTTCGTATACATGGCGCAGAAAAGTCCAATACGAGAAATTCTTCGTACCATGAGTAAAGTGCAGCTGCAAAAGGCACAATTAAAAATGTAAGTACTAAACTACCCATATTTTGAAGCAAGTAGAGCGTCGTGTAAGTGAGTGACATTAGTGAACATAAAGGTTCAACAAGCTGTAATACTTAACTATAATAGTTCTAAGCAATTATATTTGGTTCATTATAGTATTATGACCTAATATTATTTTAATATATTTCCCGAGAGCGGTTAGATCAAACTTCAATGTGTTTGCGGAATCACGCAAACATGTCAAAGATATACTAAGTACTGTTGTCGTCCACATTTTGCACTGTTATAATAATGTATTAAATAATAAGTCTCTCATTTGACTTGTAATAGGAGAGGGTATGCGAGGTGGGGATGACAACATGGCGGCGCCGGAGTTGTGGCGAGAGCGGCATTCTGGTCGGAGCCTTCAGCAAGAACAGTCGAATAACGCGGATATATTACGTCTAATCGTTTGTGTATTTACGTATATTTGTAATGTCGTTACTCTGTACCGTTTCTGTGAGTGTATTAATAAATTACTACCTGAAGATGGAGTTTTCCTCATAGGTTCAGTATCCTTAGAATGAGTTTTTACGTTTGCTCGAAAACGGTCACCGTTTACGTTTTCACACACAGCAACCCCGTGGACAGTATCGGAACTATTTTATTCGCAATATGAATTTAATATTTTAGTAGAAGTACATGTCGTATTCGATAACGCTACAGCCAATACAATTAAGGATTTACATTTATTTTTTTTATTTTTTTCATACTCTACGTAATAATATGTCCAGCGTGTAATTAATTAAAAAATATAAATAATACACGACGAATTGATAACCTCTTTCCTTTCAGAAGTCAGTTAAAATTGTCTAATTAGTCAATTTTAAAAGTGACTGAATTTTTTAAAACTTTATCTTAAGGAGTTAGGTATATCTTATATTATGATGATTTTTATTGTGTAGTTGCATCGTGCCTAAAATTTCAATTAGCTACATAAGTAAATGTGTAAAATATTTGTACATACATAGTGTTTACACTAAAATGTTTCGTTAACTAGATAACATATTATTTCAAACAATCTGCGGCACTTAACACGCGTGTTTTACTCGTAAACGACAATCAAGTATCATTACAAGAAACGTACATCACAAAGGGCCATAAGGGCACCGTATCGTGATTGTTGGATGCCTGAAATTTCCGAACGCATCCAAATTGCCTGGCCGTATGCGAAGAATGTTTTGGCCGGCGAAAAACGAAGAGTATTTGGAGCGAAAAAGTCGTGATAGTTATTCAAAAAAGGAACGCTCGGCAATTACTGGCACGCGAGCGGGCAGTCGCGCGCCGGCCGAGGCGCTGTCTACACTGATGTATGGGGATTATCGGTTTTTATTTAAAGATTTTATGACGCTTCGATGGTTTTGATTTAAAATAATTTACAATTAAACATGATTATCCATACTTAAAAATATTTGTTCACTGTTTTGCAGACACAAAAAAATATTAATTATTTAAAGGATACGACAGTCGGTAGTCCCGGTACGCCGAACCATTGTGCTGGTGTGAGTGTGAGAGAGTCAGCTATACTGTATGTCTGTAAATAGAAAGAGAATTGTAATAAATATGTATGGCGAATATATTTATTATTAGAGATCGCTAGAAGGCGCTATATGTCACTTAGGCTCTATTCTGAATCACTGCAAAAATATTTATTTATAAGCAAGTACAAGTATAGTATACTAGCTTTCCATCCGCGGCGTCGCCCGCGTGGAATTCAGTTATATCATGCGACATGGTAAGAAGTAGCCTATAGTCTTTTCCAAGGTCTACACTATTTGTCAAAATTGGTTAAGTGGTTTACGCCCCGCCTACCACCCGATACGCCCTCCCCCCCTTTTTCCCCGTGCACGCTTTTCTCCCCCGTAGCACCTATCAACTAATCTCTTTTTGTTTATTCGATACATGAATTTGTCTTAAACAATTGAACAATTTTACATGATTTTATGTTTGACAATAAGGAACTTCCATACAAACGTTCATTCCCTAATCCCTATTTCAACCCCTTCTACCATTTTTTCGCGATAAAAATTATCCGATGTCCTTTCCCAAATTCAGATCTATCTTTATACTAATTTCATCAAAATCAGTTCAGTGGTTTAGGCTTGAAAGCGTAACAGACAGACAGACAGAGTTACTTTCGCATTTATAATATTAAATAGGGATTAGACTACAGTCACAAAGACATTATTTTCTTAATTTAGCTGCTGGTCACAATAGAGCATCACAAGGTGCAATAAATACAGAGCTTCTTAACCCAGTTCGTATCATAAAATAACTGTAATAAGATTGAAATTCATTCTAAATCTAATGTTAGCTGATCAGATAATATCTATATCTTAAAAATATAACCAATAACAGTATGACTCTCCTACCTGGTCCCTCCCCATAGCTGGTGGTAAAGCCAACGCGTGTCCCCGTAAATGTAGATGAAGGTGCCTCCTCTTGCATATCTCTGAGAGTGCTGCGAGGGGCAGTCCCAAGCCCAATGGTGGGGCGCCAACCTCACCCAACACTAATAACGGGATCCTGTCTAAGTTCATGTCTTCTTCACACAACTTTTCTAATGCTTCTAGATCCATTGTTCTACCTGAAAAGTTACAACATCAATATTAATAATGCTTCTTACTTAACTTATTTTTAGAGATTGCAGCAACTTGCTTAGCATATACAATTTCTGATATTACATCAGTTAAATGTTTCCAATAGTTATGGGTCTGGAGGATTATGTATTTGTCTGTTTATATGGAACCTACAAAGCAAGGAAGGATTTCCTGTGTCTTGTGTGTGGTGGTTGAAGAAAGAAAGTTTCGTCGTCAATGTCACGATAAAACTATTCGACGATAGCGACTACCCACATTATGCAGTGGTATCCACAGATCCGCCTCAGACCTTCCAAGTTAGGTCCCTGGTTAGAAATCCTCAACTTACTTGTAGGATGCACAGGAACTGGGCGAACGCAGTCGAGCGGCAACCCTAGTTGCCTGCAGAGATGCTGCACGACGCCGAGAGGGCTCGCTACACAGCTGTATATTGAAGGTAAGCGGTTCACGAACGCCAACGCTGTGAGTATAGATATATTAAGTTAAAATTCGCAATCAAAATAGCTATCTTTAGATTCTAAAGATAGCCATTGCTCTAAAGTTAAGAGCAATGGCTTTGAGCAATGGTTTTTTTACAGCACTTATAAATTGCCAATAATATGTTTTTTTCATATCTGAGAGGAATTTTTAATTTCTAAGTTCGTATTACTATAAAAGTTTGTTTATATAGTTTTTTATATATACTGACATCCATCTTCCAGGTATCGTGGATATCTGTGGTACAGCAGCATCCGTGTGACGCGGACCAGCCCTTCCAGTGGCTCCTGGTGGTAGTATGCACTGTAGTCGGTTATCCTGAAAACAAAAAAAATTAGGAAGTCAAGTCAAAACAAGTGTTGTTAGAACAATTCATATCTGATTTTTTATTTAAAATCATCATATTGGTCATCATAGTGATGTAAAGCATCGTAAACTATTTACAAAAACTGAAACTAAATAAAAAAGAGATTAAATTTAACTTCTAATAATTATCACACTAGTTCGACAGATTAGAAGTCTTAGACTAGTGAACGATCATCCCGAAAGGTCATTTTCAAATTAATTTCAATGAAATTTTACACAGTTTGGTTAAAATATGCTGTAATTTTTAGACAGGTACTTGAATATGCGATGAAACCTATTCGTTTAATTAATTCTGAAGCGTTCAGTTGAAAGGCTTGAACATTTAATTTGCTAATAGAGAGCACAGATGCGGCACTTATTACTTTGGTGGTTTAAAATTTGCACAACAAAACCACGCAAGATTCACGTGAACGATGCATTTTTTGTGCTAATGAAGTTGTTGAATATGCAATCTACGCAATGCGTAATGGCTAAGTTACATATACTCGTAAAAAGCGCGTACAACTTATTACGCGAAATGAAATTTCTTTTGCGTTCTAAAGTTTTATTAAACAAAAATGTACTATATACGAGTACTGAGCATTTTCATTCGCATTTCACTATTTATGGAAACATTAAAAATATAAGGAAATGTCAAAAGGAGAGATAGACACAAATTAACTCAAAATCAATAAGCACGGAGTGCGTTACCCAATTTCAGTAATGCACGCAGTAATGTATACTACACAAAAGGTTTTAGCATATTTTTTTTTATTATTGCAATTAAAGCGACGAAATTTCGTTTGTAAATTCATATACCAATTTATACCTTTGTATAATAGTTTCTTAGTGATATAGTGAGCATAGTTCTCCCTTTTTTCTTCCCCAAATAACTTATTATTGTATATCTAATTTTTTACTTCCTTTCCATAAGTTAATTTTTTTGAATTTTATCAACGCGAGCAAGCGTAGCATTCAAATTGGCCTTGAAATATTGATCTCCGCATCTGAAATTGTTTCTCTTTTAAACTTAAATGAAACTCCATACAGTGCTTGTGCTATATGTACATAATGTGAAGCCTATAATAACGCATGAGATGTTAACTTCCCACAAACAGCAACGCACTTTGACGTACGTAAGGTAGTCGTGCTTCCAAAGTATGAGGTATGTCCAGAAAGTAAGTGTACTGAGGCTGAGAGTGAAGGAAGAGGTGGAGAAATGAACTTCGTTCATTTGACAGGAAACTATTTTGAGGAAGGCATCAACAAATTAGTACTCCGGTTCACCAGCTGCATTGAGAAGAATGACGACTGATGGAATGATGTAATGGAGGAATGATGGAAAATAGATGTGTATTTTTTACAAATAAAAATCTAACCCACAATAATTCAGTACCATTTCCTGCTGGTGTTTGCTAATTCAATCTTTAAATCACCTGAATGCTAATCTATACTAATATTATAAAGAGTTAGGATTTGATTTTTTGTTACTATGTTTGTTTGGATTTGAAAAATTCTTTCACCATTAGAATCCTTACTGATGAAGTAGGGATCCGCGTGAAAATCTCGATAATGTAACGCAACGGGCGAAGCTGACGGGTCCTGTTCGTATTATATAAGAGCTTTTAGTGAGTTACTTATGTTGGATTCAATAGACCAGTTGTCGTTCGGAAATCGGTGTAAACCATAAACCCAAACCCACACAGACCCTTAAGTATTCTTTCTTATTTCTACACTTAAGCTATGTTATCATTGATATACTACTAATAAAGACGTATGTTATCTACATCGTTTGCATAAACGTTTGGATTTCTCGAAAATGAAATGTAAGCAACTTTAACTTTATTGTTTAATTGAAGTTAAACTTCTTTATCGATGTATGAGAGTAATTTGCCGTCACATTTTTCTGTTACGCGTCACATTTCTGCCTAATAAGTCTAATAACAGCAGTGTTAAGCGCTGCTGTGTTCTGGTTTGAAGGGTGTGGTAAGGGAGACCTATTTTTCCGGGGCATTCCAGCTTAGTCCTCAAGAGTAGCGGTGGAACTGTGGCCGACCTCAGATAGGAATCTAATCATACTGGGGTTGATTACAGATGTCCAAGGGCGGCAGTTGCCACTTGACATCAGGTGGACTGCATGCTCGTCTGCTACTCCTATATTATAAAAAAATGTGATGATTATGTTTGCTGAGGTTAGGTAATCAATATCGATGGTAGGTAATACTGATTAGCTAATTAAATCATGGTACGTTGACGCTTAGATTTCATACCCATTGGTTCAGATTTTACGGTAATTGGCTCGGACAAGCGTGCTATATAATGAGACGACTAAATAATTATAAAAATTATTAGTACAGCATTACATGAGGTCAGTTTGACTAATGTCATTCCAGAATTTATGAATGATTTAGATTATTTTTATCAACTTTTTGTATGGGTTACAGATATGTTGATACATAAGTAGCATTATTTATTTTTTGTACACAGATTCAGCTTTAAATGGCCAATCTATTACTTACTGCTGGGAACGGGTCTCCTCTGAATAGGAGGGATTTATGTGCGAATTAGGAGACTTCACACACCTTTGATAACTTTTTTTATACTAGTAGCAGACAAGCATGCAGTCCAAATGATGATAAATGGCTACTACTAGCCACGGAAATCTGTAATCAACCCCAGATACGATTAGATTCCTACATAAGGTTGGCCACACATGCGCCGCTACCGTAATAACAAGTGATAATTAGTTTATTATAGAATTCAGAACTATGCAATTTTATGTAGGTGCCTTATTTGTATTTTATTAGTAGGCAATACTACAAATTTAATGAATTAAAATAGAAATTTACGTGTGGTCGGCGTAAAATGTTAATGATATGGTTACGCATATTATAGCATTGAATAAATGTTTACATAAGTTGGCGCCAAGTTACATATTTACATACCGTTATCGACACCACGTGATTTTATGGTTTTATTCGTTTTGAATATTTTTTCCTATCGCTTGTCGATGTGTAATACGACCACATAAAATTATCTATACTATTATTATAAAGAGGTGACATATAATTTTTTGTTTGTTTGTTTGAATTGAATAGAATCTGAAACTACTGGACGGATTTGAAAAATTCCTTCACGATTAGAATCCTATATTATTTCTGATGAACATAGGCTATATTTAATGCGAGGAAAAATAGGGATCCGCATGAAAATTTCAATAATGTAACGGGCGAAGCTGGCGGGTTCTGCTCGTGTTCTATATGTTATACTATTTAAAGTGGTCACTGCAGACACTGCAATATATTTTTATTTATCTACTATATTGCAAAGCAGTGATAGCTCAGTGGTTAAGGAACTCGACCTCTCATTCGAGGGGACCCAGGTTCAAATCCCAGGCACGGAACCTCTGACTTTTCTAAGTTCTGTGCGTATTAAAAATTAATTATCACTTGCTTTAACGCTGAAGGAAAACATCGTGAGGAAACTTATAGGAAAAAATCTCAAAAGGCATGTGAAGTCCACTAATACAAATTTGATCAGCGCGGTGGACTATCGCCTAATCCTTCTCATTCTATGAGGAGACCCGTGCCCAGCAGGACAGTAATGGGTTGTTGATGATGATGATGGTGACTGATTTCATTGCGCTATCCCCATTCACGTTATTTTAGTACTAATGTTACTGTAATCTAATTTGTAACTGAACTTCCATATCCCTTTATTGGTACGCTGTAGTCTTCAAAGGCTGCAGCGCATTTACGATCGGCTTTAGATAACGATCCTGTCCTCCTTTACTTTATGACGTTGAAGTAGCTATAGAACACGCAATTCTACTAATGGTACTTGGTTACCACCGCCTATTTCTTATAATACGAGAGTAGCAGACGAGCATAGTCCACCGCGCAGGCCAAGTGCGTATTGTTAGCCATTACATAGGTACGCTTGAGATTTTTCTTATAAATCTCTCAGGTGTGCAATTTTCCTTACGGTGTTTTCCTTCACCGTTGAAACAACATGACTTGGAAAAATCCGTGCGTGCCTGGGATTCGAAGCTCGGACCCCTCGATCGAGGGGCCAAGTTTTAACCACTAGGCCATCAATGCCTAGCGTAATCAATAACAAATAATAAACAAGTAAGTTAAACAAACATTCAGAACAAACGGTCAGCGCAATGAGCACTAAGTCTAGATTCCAGGTACTTTTGAATACTGGTTCGTTGCGAAAATTGTTAAATAAATGATGTTTCCACAACTTTGCCCCGCGGCTTTCACCTGCGTTTAGAAGTGTAAATACTCGGAAGATTTTTTGGGAATCAATTTTCTAAAAAAATTCTACCTATGTTACGCCTTATAACATTAGCTACCTGCAAAAGAAAATCCCGTTAAAATCTGATAATTTTTCTTTTGCAGGTAGCTAATGTTATAAGGCGTAACATAGCAGCCGTTTCGGAGATTAGCCGGAGTAAACAGACAGACTGAAAATATTTAATAATTGTTGTTAGATATAATTTATTTTGATCCTTTTTATACTATGGTTGTAGCAGACGAGCATGCAGTCCACTGCCGCCCATGGACATCTGTAATCAACCTCAGATAAAATTAGATTCCTACCTGAGGTCAGCCACAGATGCGTCGCTACCCCCGAGGATTAAGCTGGAATGCCCCGAAAAGGTACGCCTCCCTTACCACACCCTTCAAACCAGAACACAGCAGCTCTTAACACTGCTGTTATAAGGCAGAAATATGTAGGTGTGGCGGTGGCGCCGCTGGAGTCGAATCACAAAGGATTCTACCACCTTTAAAATCCTACGAACCGACTTTTCAATTTTACTT
>DWIJ01000659.1:0-10533 GCA_018248315.1 Chioides albofasciatus
CAGGAAAGATTTATTTTTTGTTTGTTTGAATTGACTAGGCTCTGAAACTAGGGACCGATTTGAAAATTTCTTTTACCATTAGAATCCTATTATCCCTGATGAACATAGGCTAGGTATATTTAATACGAGAAAAAAATAGGGATCCGCGTGAAAATTTCGACAATGTAACTCAACGGGCGAAGCCGCGTGTTCTGCTCGTGTTTAATATTTTTGTAAGACTGCAAATTAGACGGCCGACAACGCGCTCGTCGTTGACAGTAACATCTCTACTATCCAGTTGCATTGCCCTCGAAAGCCTAATACAGTAGACGAACGAGATTGTCCTGGTTCATCCGACTTTTTCAAAGCATTCTGTCACGACACCAGACTGACTAGTTCTAGCTTACCTTGTCAACACTGAACTAGATTGATGTGCAATGTGCAGAGTCGTTTTAACAGAACTACATAAATTGCTCGCGTTGTACGTAGCTAAATGTTTAGGTGGCGGGAAACCATTGGATTCAGAAGGTAGTGGATCTGGGGTGGAGACAATTAGGGGAAGGCTAAGTCCAGTAGTAGATCTTAAAAAGCTTGTATAAACGTTCTTGAAGGTTTATCTTTTTCGTTATAGTTATACAATCATACGTATACCTTCATATTAGGTGGACATGGTAAGATCGGTGGCCTAAGGTCACCTATACGAAACATCAAACTGAATTGACCTTTTAAAAGCGGGTCATGGATGCGTAGTTTCGATTACTAAAAAGATGTAAGGATTACGTGTATTATTATATATTTATTAGACTTTCATTGGACTAATCCAATTTATACAGAAGCCAGCCTGTAGAGTATACCTGAGTTACCTATACATATCTTAGACTACATACTCGGCTACATACTCGCTTGAAAGCCATAGCATTACTTTAAGGTGCCTTTTCACTAGAGTTTAAATAAAATTTCATTGTAAAGGTGGTAGAACCCTCTGTGGTTCGGCACCGCCGCCACACCTGTTCCTACCTAATACAGTAGTGTAGTAAGTGTGTGGTAAGGGAGACATACTTTTCTGAGGCATTCCAGCCTAGTCCTCAAGGGCAGCGGCACACCTATTGCCAACCTCAGATAGGAATCTAATCTTATCTGGGGTTGATAACAGATGTTTATGAGCGGCAGTACCCACTTACCATCAGGTGGACTGCATGCTCGTCTGCTAGTTCTATATTATAAAAAAAAGAAAATCTAGCAATTCTATTAGTGGACTTGACGCACAGCTTACGTTCCCTGTCTGGTGAAAAGCCCCCTACAATGTTTCATGCACGCGCCGCTGCGGCCAGATTCTCCGAGCGGTAGCAGTCCCGCTTCTGTTGTGGCGTTGTATCATGTATGTTACCGCATCCAAACACAATAGGTCCGTCCAGTGTACGTAATACGTCTGGTATTTTGTTTAGGCTCATTGAAACAGTCTCGACTCTCGATACGCAGACAGCCATATCGATGGCACGGTAATAGTATCTATTACTATGACCCACCTACCGTGTCGACAGTACATTACGGCCTTTGGGAGATTATAAAAATTTATGTTATCTTATCAAAATTGTGTAATAAAGAGTTGTAATAATAGTTATATGGATATAGATATTATTACAACATAGAACTTAAAACTAATATTTCTGCTTCGATATAAAGGAATATAGTTTATAATGCACATCAACGATCAACGAAATCCAAACTTTTTTAAAATCGTCAAAATTGTACCATGTTGAAATATAATGCACACATAACGAACGAGAACGTATAAAAACGTTTTGCAAGTCGCGAATAAATTAAGTACTTACACATTTTAATGGCTAAAGTTTTAATACACTCGAGATCTTATGCCTCTGTTTTAAGATTGAATTTCTTGAAGCAAAGGCAGTTATTCGGTTTGTTTATTAAATCGCCGGAGCTGGTTTCCACTTGAAGTCCCAAATTATCCCGACCTTCACCGGTATTGGCACCGAGAGATTTACTCACTGACCGAAACCAATTACATCTCATTCTTTGGTTTTAGTAACGAATAATTTATAATGACAAGTGTCAACTTTATTATTCTTGCACTGTTTAAGACGTAGATCTTCTGTTTTGTTTTTATCATACCAACTGACCTGGCAAACGTTATTTTACCAAATAAGGGGTATGAAAAATAGATATTGGCCGATTCTCAGACTTACTCAATATGCTCACAAAATTTCCTGAGAATCGGTCAAGTCGTTTCGGAGGAGTACGGGAACGAACATTGTGAGACGAGAATTTTATATATAAGATAAGAAATTAAAAAATAACTTGAAATATCAAATTAATAGGACAGTTAACATACTTAAAATATGCAATATATAATCAGACGTTAAATTACACACAAAAATACGTGTGGATAAATCTAAATTGCTGTACTTACTATCATAGATACAATATTGTACTGTTCGATTACAATTAAACCGTTTAGTAAACGATTGCTTTAGTATGTTATATCAGCAATATCCGTACATTGAAATTAATTAGACACGCTCCACGCAAGAAAACAGGAAGTTACTTGTGTTTGGGGCGGTACCTACACAAGCTCACTGGTGGGTATTTTACCTAAGTAAATCAATAGAGTTGTTGTCAATTAATTACATATTAATGTTACTTGTTCCTTCTCGCATATTTTTGTTATCTATATTTAAGATTCTGGCACACAATCTTTTTCAAATTTATAGTCTTTAAACCTACTAGACAGATACCTATCAGATATCAAGTCTCCCATTAATTAATTAATGGCCATGTAATAATGTGTTATAGGTACCAAGTCCATAGAAGGTTAATCAGGTACGGATCTAATAAATCTTTAACAAGTAGTATTGATTGTTAATTCATAAAATGATTTCAATCTATCGTTGTAGATTGCTTAAGGCTTCATTGCTCGTTTATCAGTTTATTGTCATAAGCAGGTTAATAACGATGATAAGGTTCGTAGCATGTGCCTTTTGATAATCAAGGCTTGATAAAATACAACACTACCTGATAACTGCGAGTATTTACATAGGGGGATTATGCATTATTATTTGTAGGCAAATGAGAACACTGAGTTTAATGTGTCGAGTTGAGACAAATCTTAGTGCAATAATCATGACCATTAAAATTAGATTTTTTAGAATATCGAAGTACCTACCTACAATCTTACAACCCACCTGAAGGTAAGTGGCTACTGCCACCCATGGACATTTGTAATCAACCCCGGATGAGATTAGATTTTCACCTAAGTAGACCACAACTCACAGGTGTAGTCCCCCTGAGGACTAAGTTGGAACGCCTCGGATAAGTATGTCCTCCCGGCTCCCTTTTAAAGTATCCTTTACCACACTTTTCAAAGCGGAACACAGCTCTTAACATTATGATTAGACAGAAATAGTGTGGCGGAGTCGAACTGCAAAGGTCTCTACTTCCTTTAAATATAACAAACCATTCTCAAATTACTATGTAAAATTATTATTTATATCCAAACCTCATTATTTGTAAAGCAATATACGCGTAACATATTTTAATGATTAGACTTATCAATTATACACGTCCAAAACATCCGGATGTAGGTATACACTTATTTGATCGTACATTTGAGTGACGGCACACAATTTGCGACCGGTTGCAAATGTTTCAGATGTATCCATTGAAAGGTTTACATTCCATTTCCTTTGGCAGAACAGTAAACCATGGATTTAGCTTGCTATTTGTGTGCGACCTTGACATGTTGGCGGGTGTTCCCAGTGCAAATGCAGTTGACAAGGTCACGTTTAACTTGACCCTGGGATCGATGCGATGTGATCTATTAACGGGAGCGAGTCGGCCAAGGGTGAGAGTGTTTGGTAAATATGACTTACGCATTGACGATGATGTGCGAATGTTCGCCAATGGATAGATTTTATGTAACTCTTGTAGTATGAGGTCAAATTGTAAATCTGAATTCAATTTCATGGTCGGATTTTATTTGCAGCCCGTAAAGAAAGTTGTGGCTTTTGCCTAGTGGACTGATTAACCAAAAACCAGGTTCGAGGCACAACCAGGCAGATATGTAAATTATAAATTTAGACCCTTGTTGATCCTTGTTGATTGTAGTTCTTGTTTTAAGTTTATTTATTCATATTTATTTTATAGTTTTTTTATTCACTTATATTTTTATTTGCAGTGTAGCGTTCTGATCTGAGAATAATATATATACATAAGACATTCTAACTTAGTCCATAATAGCAGTGACACATTAAACAACTTTCGCTATAAAATACTTATATGTTATATATGGGAAAGTTACATCTGTTTGTAACTATTAGTAAGTATTATGTACATCAAAATATAGCGTGTCTGCGCGCCATCATACCACGGCCCTGCCCCGCATACCATTGTCGTGGTTGCCATCCTAAAATTATGGAACTACTTATAACATTTTATTCGAATATTTCCTAGATCACTAATTATAGTGATGTCTGTTGCGTGAGAGAACTCACCTTAGCACCTTTTGACATGAAATGTTTATAAAAATGTCTAGGCACAAAAATAGACGTATTTTTTTAAATACCGTTATTCACGCAGTCTAGTTACCTAATAGGTAACTAATAGGTCGACTAGTGTCTGTATATTCCTGGTTATACTTCACAATCCTTCGCGAGCCTCAATCATTCCAAGATAAAAGTTTCCAGAATGTCTCTAATATTACGAGATATAATCGATTTATCTAACTACACTTGCTTTACCTGTTATTACAACAAAACAGAAGTACATATATTTATTACTAGCACGTGTGATATATGCAGGAAATAAAGTACTTAGTGTACATCAATGTGTTATTGTTTATAATCGAGATACCAGAGAAAAGCGTCAGTTATGAGAATGTTTTCCGCTAGTCGTAAACCAGCTTACCTGGATGATCTGTTTCTCAGAACCAGCTATTTATACCCCTCTTCTTTCGCACAATATGAGTGAGGATAAATGATTTATACAGAATTCATTATATGGAGCTTGGGATAACCTGTTTACGACGTGTTACATCCAGACAGACGAGTCTATTTATAACGATCGCTGTACTACTGCATCGGTTAGAGGAAACAAAAGCGCGCACCTGAGTTCGATGATTTCGTATGAAAAGTTATCGTTTTTGTGTGCCGAATAGTTGTAAGTAATGATACGTTTTTATCGGTATTCTGAGTACTTTTTATCGATCATCTCGTGTTATACTCAATATATTGTTACATATGCAATTCTACAATAGACTACATCCAGATCCAATCCTCAGCTATGCAGATTCCCGATTATCCTAATTGCAAACCACAATCAAGTATATTTGCAGTTAAAACCATGCATCCAAAATGAATAAAATTGAATTTAATAAAAGATAAGTAGTGATTAATTATTATTTGTGGCAGGAACGGAAGGATGTATATTTTTAAAATCGCCGTGGAATTTGCGTATTAGGAGTACAAGTACAATAATATTAAGTTTTTTTAATTATCACGAGAATGCTCTACGACAACAACTACTCCAGTTAATCGAGTCTCTATTGTATTTCTGTTGTTTAAAATTGCATTACTTTTCTCTATGTGATTAAATTAATGTTACGTGATTAAATAATTCAATTGAGTAGACCAATAACAGCAAAGTGTGGGAACAACCACAACTGTCTTTTTAGGAGTCCTATTTTCAGCAGTGGATTTGTGAGGCCTCGTGAGTTCATTATATCTATTCAAATTATATGTGGGCCCTATAATTAAAGTGAAGGTCGTTGATTCGTGTTGATCGTTAAAAGTGAAGGTTTGACAGAATACAGTGGATGTGGGCGTGACTTAAGAACAACAAGAAATAACGATTTTTTGTAAGCATTCTTTCATTTATAAATACACGACGGAGAAAATACTAAATGTCTCATATCAAAATTTTATTGGAGCCATGATGTCTGGTGATGTTATGAGTACATACTTTGCATCTTATGATAGTTCCCAGGGTAGTAGGTAGCAACTCTACGTAAATCTAAATAAGGGATTTTATCAACATCAACAATAAAGCCATCCTAATAAAACTTTCTTTGACATCGGCACCTAATCACCACTCATTATAAGGTTAAACGCTTAAAGAATACTTTGTAAAGTAAATCAAGAACGCGATAGTCACATTCCAACAGCAAATGGAACATTATACTGTAGCCGAAGGTCGCTAATTTGATTCGCGATATCAAGTGAGTACTTTACAATTTACAACTGATTAAACAAAACTATAACTACACACGAATCTTACCCGTATTGCACCTACCGACGATCGATTGTGGTGAACACAAGTGGTTTCCGAACGTTACCTGTAACCGGATCGCCGAATAGCAAGCACGCAGATAAATCATGAAATACTCGTATCGCGTTCAATCGAGATTTACGGCACAAAAGTGTTTCTAGACGGGCGAGATTAAAACAGTTTCTCAAAACGAGTGCTGTAAACTATCCTAAATCGAAGAGTGAATCTGGCATATGTTGCCTTGATGGTAAAGTGTTATGTGTTATTCAAAGGATTATTAAATTTATGGCCATAGACGCTCGTGTTACTTCGCTAGAAATTATATATTTTTATTGAATTCAAGTAGCAAATGAGCATTTAGTTCCCCCGATTGCAATTGGTCACATCAACCAAATACATCTGTAATCACACTGGAAATTATTAAAATCCTACCAGACAGTGTTTTGGACACAGGAGCGTTTCAAACCTGTAACTTAAATATAAATAAGTGTGACAAAGTGTATTGTCACTATGGTCCAGAATGTGTGCGGGACAGGTCCTTGTTCTTTACCTCTTCATCTACGAAGTAGCCCGTCCCATTCCCCCATGATATTGAAGACGGTAACGGACCAACGCACGTAGGTATGTTGGTATCATCTATGACTGTTCTCACTTGCCGTGAAAACGACCTAATTGGCAGATGTCACAGATATGACAGCCATAGTCCACATGGGCGTCGACACTTCATCTACAATATTTAGGCACTTGGCAGGGACATCTTCCATATGCTCCACATAAGCTCCAAGTATCTAAAGAGTATTTGTTGGACTTAGGTAGAGACGCTAACCAAAACTTCTAGGCTCCACAACATTAGCAAAAGAACTTGCACTCGACAAATAATAATAAAACTTGTTATACTTAGAACACTGTAGTTAGCATGAAATTGGTTCGTCATCGTGGTGGTTCTGCGGAGAAAGCAGCGGTGTCGAAGCCATAAAACAACAGGAATTAACTCCGTAATAAAATGACTTGTTCACGGCAACTCGCGATAAGATAATCGTGTGAAATAACACACAGTTCTAATAATCGTAGACAGGTTTTATGACGACAATGAGAGAAATTGTTTTGCTAGTTGTGCAATTGTGAAATATGCTAGCCTAACCTGTGTTACACAATGTAGATATTTGTTTTGAAAAAGAAAATTAAGAGTTTCTATCTTAACGGTCAAGCTGTTTGCGCGAAAAAGGCTTTGATCTCGCAAAATTGCCAGTTTCTTAGTCTCCTCTATAAAACGTCCAAAGTAATATTGATTTATATCTTTCTGTAGCACTGTGACTTAAAGTGTATAGCGGTGGCCTTTATCCCATTTTTTTATTTTAGGAAAATCCTTTATCTTAGAAAAATGCAGATTGGCTATCAACTGTTTCTTGTCTATTTGTCTTATCTTTAAAATCAAGTGGTTCGATTGAAACACCGGCTTTAATTTTAACAAAAAAAATTTTGAGCTGTGTTACAGTTATTACTTCAAAACTGCCTTAAAAAAAGTACCTGGAGCATCTTGAACTTGCATTGCGTGATTGAACAACAATAAATATTAAACGGTATCTTACTGAGGTTTTTATTTGTTGTGCTAATATATCCACAGGTTGTGTACATCTTAGAGGACTTAATTTTGGATAGGTTAATAATAAAAGATCACAGTACCAGCAGCCTTCGTGGCCTCTCGAGGCGGTCGTTGCTTGCGGCGGACGTCTGGCGGCCAGTGAAAGCCGACATTACCCACATATTGGGTAACGTGTTGCGCAACCTAGCACGAGCTGGTGTTGTATTCCCGCGATTTATCTGCAATCTCTTAGAGCTGGCGCTCCGCTCGTGTCGATGACTTAGTTAATGACTTTGAAGCTAACGGACTCGGGGTGCTAACGGAAATACGGTATGCACTAGCCATATAGATTGGAACAGTTTCTGAACTGGTGATGTTAGTAGTAGATACTTATTTATCAAATTGGACAATAACGACATTCTTCGGATGCTGACGAACACAACATAAGGGATTATTGAAGCGGCTAAGGGGACGAATACCGTTTTTTGTTTAATTACTCGGAGTACGTCGATTATTTTGTTCTTGTCCTATTTGATTGATAATTGCCCGTTTTAATTATTTTAGAGAGACGCTAAAATATAATGCATACTTAATGTGGACTATCTTTTGACCATGACTTTGAAAATTTTATTTTAATTGGATAGTAAGACAGATATAGTAGACACCTGAGGACTAAGGTCTAACGATTGATGATAGCTGGAACTATATTAAACAAGGGTTAATTATTTAATGCATTACCTGTAAGATAACAGTGTTAATTGATATCATAAGGGTACTGTTCAAGAGGACCTTGGGCTATTTCACTGAAATAAAACCGATATAATATAGGTAATTAAGAAATAAACATCCGCTTACACAGAACAACCTTCCCTCCAAGGATGGATGCACTTAAAATAAATACTTGTACATAAAATAAAACGTTTGTTAAAATACTAACTTATTATACATGTTACGTATTTTTAAATACTGAAGATTACACTTTACATTCTTGATTTCTAATCACATTCAATAATAATAATTCAGACGACCTTATGTAATCTATGAAACATAATTTAAGAGAACTTTTCATAGTTCGACAGTGGCAGTGCAGCAACGCATTTGAAGATCAATATTTATACAATGTAATTGTTTATAAAGATTACTAGGTTTCTGGTAGACAATCCTCTATATAAATCCCTCTCAATCGTGTATAATAACTGCAGCAGTAACACTTTCATTTCTTGAATAAGAATCATTAATGATTAAGAATCTTGTCTTATATAGACGCAGTTGTAGATATGCTATATAAGAGTCAAAATGTAAATTGTAATAAAAATACAAAGGAATTAAGAACTTCCTCCCTTTCAGGTCGGTTACAAATAAAGATAACTCACTTCGAAACTAATATTTCAGAATGTTCATCATAACATTAAACTGACCGATCCTCGAGTGTGTATACACGGGTTTACAGATAAATGTAATTGTTATCAAACCATTGTATTTATGCAACCGTTACATACCAATATGTTATCGTGGTCTAAATGGAAATTCCGAAATACGCAACATACAGTATGTAGAGCACAAAAACTCTATCGATTTTCAGGTAATATCGAAGCAGCATATGAACTTAACCAATCTGATAGGTCACTGGTGGCCCGTGCACATCGGCTTCAAATTCAACAAGAAGCCTACCTAAGGTAGATAAAGGAAACTTTGCTGCGTCTCTAGCTGATTCTGTGGGGTAATCTTTAAACAAGCAGCCTCATAAAACAAAAATATGTGTACGAAGTGTTCATGTCACGCTCAAATCACGAAGAGTTTAAAACTCTTTATTCTTTAACTACATCTTTATTCTTGCTAATTACACAGAATTATAAAATCCAAAAGATAGTTTTGGTTCTTATCATTACCGGGAACAAAGCAGGAGGTATATGTATTGTATAAAAACTGTCTACCATTGAACATATTTCGAGTATGACGTCAGAGCTATTGACGTGTAACTCGAAATAGGTAACCGATTTAGACCAGTAATAGCTCACTTAGGCTGTCTATACACTGTGGTACATTATATAATAATATCACGCTTTACCATGCCATTACCACTGACCACCATGTTATTAGATATAGATATAATGATAAAAATAAATAAAATGTCTTTTTCATTTAATTTTATTTAAATTTTACTATGTGGCCCGCTTTTCCTCCAGCCAAAGTATAGTAACAAATCATTATGTTTCAAATCATATAAAATCTATGACTTCTACCTTTGTTTGATTTTAGTCTTCATCGATCAGACTAAGTAAAGGAAAATGAAAATGGCATAGTATGCGACAAACATAGTCATATATCCAAGGTCTTCCGGTACAAGAAATGACGGTTTTGGCACTTGCATT
Source organism: Chioides albofasciatus (assembly GCA_018248315.1). Classification (NCBI taxonomy): domain Eukaryota; kingdom Metazoa; phylum Arthropoda; class Insecta; order Lepidoptera; family Hesperiidae; genus Chioides; species Chioides albofasciatus. The sequence goes on from DWIJ01000659.1 coordinate 10,216, forward strand.
CCAAATTAAGACGTATATAGTTTGACTGTTAGGATTCCACAAGCGTCATGGAAGAAGCTACAAAATGCACTCCACGCGCAAACACGAAATGTGCATTTACAATACTGATAAACGGAAATTCCTGCTTGTGGTACTGATGTAAAGACAGTTCCTTAAATCCTCAAATTTCTATTATGTCCTATTACTAAATGTACCAAAAGTTTTCCCGTTATTTTTACTTAATTTAAATTTAAGAAAAATATTTAGTCGTATTATTAACGTTTTTTTTTCACTAAAACGCACACTGGTATTTTCTCTAGGTTCTATAAACACATAAAC
>DWIJ01000660.1:0-10531 GCA_018248315.1 Chioides albofasciatus
ATTTAACTTGGCCAGTTTTTATCAGTTTTTATAATATATATGTTGAATATTGTTATGAAATAACTGATGTAATGAAACAGTTCATAGCGCCTCAAGGGATTTTAATGAATAATCCACTACCTACAGGATTTTCCTGTTTTTTTAGGTTAGAAAGATTTTCATTAAATAACTAACCGAATTAGTGTGTCATTATAACAAAGGAACTGACTTTTTCCTAATGTAAAATTAGCATGAAAGCATGCAGTCCACCTGATGGTAAGTGGCTACTTAGTCCCATCGACTTCTATAAACAACCCATGATGAGAGTGAGCGTCAAATAAGGACTACATGTGGTGCTCACTATGAGGATTTATTTAGAACGACTTCTCTAAGTGTTTCTCCCTTACTACACACTTCTAACCAAAACACAACACTCTTTAAGACCGCTGTTACTGGGTAGAAATGGGTGTCGATAGTGCCATCGAAATCAAATACGAAGCATTCTACCACCTTCAATTTTAGCTATAAGTAAATTTATAATTGTACTAGATTTAGATAAGTCTAATTCTGCACGCTTGCCAAACCATCACAAACATTCAAACGTATAGATAAAGCGCTTGACTTTATTTGTGTAGATTTGCAAGCGCTTGTAGCATAGCTTTTGATCAAGCCAAACGTTTATACAAGTTGGAGTTTGCGGTATATATTAAGCTTGTGGTATAACACGTCATAACTTGATAAAACATATAAAGTAAAAAGAACATTGACCTTAGTGTTGCAATTTTATCAGCAAACCACTTTTTAGGCACACCTACTTTTTTGTTTTTAGTTATACGGTCCATATATTATATCTATTTTGATTAAAATATTGCGACTGCTATAAAAACCCTGTATTTTTAAAGTATTGGTATCTACTTGAATTGAATAACTTTGAAAGGATGGGTTCAACGTTTGGCTTCAACGTTCGAAGAAATATTTCGCGGAAGACCTCTCACTTTAAGAGAAGACCATTGCCCAGCAGTGGATCAGTAATGGGTTGACGAGGACGTAATGTAGGCGATAAATTTAATAAGAAACTTACTCTTTTCTGTCTTTCCCCAACCAGCGACTTCTAAAGTAAAGTCTTGGAATGTACTATCTCGTAACGCCGCACTATTTGGAAGGCAAATTGGTTTCACGAAATCTGAAAAAAAAAATCAAGTAGGTATATTACTCACTAACTGACTAACAATCATTAAAATATAGTAATTACTGCACTGTACTACTCGCTGAAAAATAAGGTTTCATTCACAACAACTGAATTCGTGGTGGTCCTCCACAGTTCAGTTCAGGTGCGGTACAAGAGAGAAGGGGGGGGGGGGAGGGGGTCACAGAGGTCGTTTTTTTTCGGCGCCACCATGACATGTCGCATGACCCGTCTGGCTTAGTTAGCGTGTTCATTCTTGCCACGAAAGTGCAAGATGTGGAATAATCTTTCTCCCGAGCTATTCTCAGAGCTCTATGATATGAGGCTCTTCAAGAAATGTGCAAAAAGCTCTACTGCTCTCCATCAGGTAGTCCTTATAGTAGGAAAAACCTACTAATCCACACTTTGCCAGTGTAATTGATTGGGTGAATTCTTCGCACCCTGAGAGATTGAGAGACTGAGTATTCAGCAATGAGAGAGAAAAGAGATGATGATTATGAATAATAAATATAGCTTACCATTATAAGAGACGTCGTGTTTAAGTCGTATCAGGGCTATGTCGTACTCTTCATTGCCATCTATAGGGTTGTACTGCGCGTGAGGTATGACCTCCTCTATTGGTACATCTTGGACTGGTGGAGCGCATTCTTCAAAGTTGCAGTCAACCTTGCTGGTAATATTATACTCGCCAAGACGTACATGAGACCTGTTAAAATTGACGACGATATATTTTTTATTATTAAATAGGAAAAGTAAAATAAGGGGCTGCTGTCGTAAATGATCATTTGTAATCAATCCCGGATAGGACTGGAGTTTTACCCAAGGTCGGCCACGGTTGCATTACTTAAATACAGTAGAAAACATTAGTAGGTACTTAACACTTCTGTTATTTAATAAAAATGATGCCACCAGTGCCAGGACTACTAAGAATTCTTCTAAAAACTGGTACTTCTGTCTAGAAAGTCTTCTGCTATAAGATCTTTTGCTGTATAACAGCACTGTTAAATAATGTTGCGTTTGATGAGATGTATTGATGAGTGTAGTAAGGGAGATTGACAAGGCATTTTAACTCTATCCTCTGGGAGTACCTAAGGTATGTAGGTATAATATAGGAGAAGCAAACGAGCATGCAGTTCACCTGTAGGTAAGTGGCTACTGCCGCCCATTGACATTTGTCACCATCTCCAAATAAGATTATATTCCTACCTGAGGTCGGCCACAGATGCGCTGCTACCCCTGAAGATAAAGCTAATGATGATGATGAGATTAACAATAAAAGGTTTTTGATGAACAATAGATCAACTTACGGAATCCAATTGCGTGGTAACTCCGCCCCTTTAATACAATGTGCAGCTGTTAAAACGTATTTTGAGGATATTAAAACACCTCCACAGTAGAAACCACTGCCGTTCGCTGTAAACATATTTTATGGTATCAGATCAAACCATAGTAACCTAATTAAAGTATAAATAAGTAAAGTAAATTCAGGGGATGAGCCCTGAATTAAAGACTCAAATGAAGACAGGCATAAAGTTTGAAACTTAAGGCGTAATTTTTGTAGCTCAAAATTAAAATATATTTGATCGAGTTTTATATTTTACGCGTCCGCGTTCTATGAGGTCGTCTTAGTTAACTCTTAGTTTACTAATTAATCCTGAGGGATTGGCAACGCTCCTGTGATCGGCTTCAGGAAGAACCCCTGTTCTATATGTTTGTAACAGATGTCCATACGTAGCACTAGCGATCAACTTGTGACAAGTAAAGTGATTGTGCTTTTATAACTACAATAACTAGACAATTATTATTAAAACCAAAAGTCACTGCTGAAAGTTGTAACCGATGTTACCCTCACAATTAAGAATTCAACAATACCTCATATTATGTTTAAATCTCTCAAGGCTTTTGGGTTGCAAGGTGTTGCATGGAATCAGACCTACGTATATGCGCTCGAAAAACATTATCCTTTTCTGTCTGATAACAATAATTATACTAGAGGTTATATAAAGAAGATGGATGTGAAGAGTCGAAGACCGGGCTCAGTGGCGTGCCTTGGGAGAGGCCTATGTCCCGCAGTGGACTAATGTGGGCTGAATAGAGAGAAGAGAGATAAAGAAGACTTACGTTTGTCATATTGTATGAGTGCCATCCAAGGATGCTCATCCAAGCCCGTTACATTACCACCGACAATTCTATCACTATTTTGGATACCACACACTGATATATTTGGTAACAGATTAGCAGTTATAGGCCCTAGTACTCCTGGATTGATACGAATCCCGTCTCCTGTGGGTATGCTTTCGAGAAACTCTTGTGGACAGCAAACCTGAAACAATCAGAATACAAAGGGGTATTTAAAGGTTTTAAAAGATGTGTTTTATGGAGTTTATTTCGCCGCTTCTTCTCCATAACGTAACACTTTGCGAAGTGGTGGTAGATATATTGACGTTCAAAAAGAGTTCTATTAAGAATTTATTGTAAATAAAATATTTTTGACTTGGTTTGATTTAATTTATCGAATTTATAAGCAGTAGGTTTAACTGCTCAAAAATAATAAACCGAAAAACGAAGTAGCCTATATCATTCTTGCAATTTAGACGAAAACGACTCATGTGTTAAAATTCGTGAAGCAGTTCGGGCTATGGGGCCTGCTAAAGAATAAGGCAAACATATTCTTGAAAAACATTACTCTCCGCAGTCGATAAAAAAAGATATGAGTAGATTTTCAGACGATTTGTGTGATTACTCTTTTGTCTAACCGTTTACTTACTACCATATTTGATGTTATGTAGGAGTCAGGAGACAAGAATACTTTAAAAAACCCGTTTAAACGCCTGACTATAACAATTTTTAGAACTAAACGTAGCCTGAGATGAGAAAACTTAAAAAAAAATCCTTTAAAAACCTGTCTAATTAGAACTATAAATAGCCATAATTATATGACGGGCCATTTAAATGTCACAATGAAGCCACTTGGGCCAGTGGAAAACGTTACTGTCACTTCTGAACATTTGCACTACTAGAGTTGTTTCCAATCTAAGGGGGGTGTTATAAGTTTAACGTGTATATCTGTGGATCTTTCTGTGACATCGTATCTCTTAAACGGGTTGACCTCTTTGAATGCGGGTTTTTAAAGTAATAAGTCTGATTGCTTTTTTACCCGACTGCGAAAGGTAATGATTTAATATTTTATTTTCCCCATTCTTTGGCGTGCCCTACAGCCCCAATGGCTTAACGGAATTCAACACATGAGGTATCGTTAGCTTCGTTATTGTAAAAGTGACGTAGACTATTTTTAAGCAGTCAGGTGTTTTTGTTTTAAGAATTAATTGTTATCAAAAGACGTCATGTTTGTGATAGTAGTGTACATTGTTATGCAGGGTATTACTCACACCAACCTCAATATTTGTAACCACAACCTACAAACCACATGAATGATTTAATGGTTATAATATAGTTGAATGTGTTTGTTAATATAACACGCTGAAACATTTCGTGTAGTGTACAGCTGTACAGTAACGCGTGCGTTGCCGGAATTTGGGTACGCACTCCGTGCTTTTTAATTATGATAAAATTTAAGGCTTGATAGATTACCTTGCCTTTGCCGCTCACATCGTCGAATCCACAGTGTAGTTGCCTTACAAGGTTAAGGAACAATAATGAACCTTTCTTTAGCCCAGCATTTAACCCTTTACATTGTGACAAAGGGATGCAATCCACATCACTGCCACATCCAGCTAAAACAAAAAAGCAATATTTAAAATAACGAAAAGAAATTAACGAACATAAAAGATACGAGCGATAAACTTAACCCTTCCTTGACAGTCGTGTAGAAAATATACCTAACCCTTATTTGGAAATTGGGTAATAAATATGTGCACTTACACACGCTTCAGGGTGAATTATTCAAATGGACCTTCAGGGCTTCCGAAACTATAAGTATTAGCAAAAATAGCGAGTTAAGACGGCGATTTTGTTAAAAATTAACACTTCACCATTTTTCGAGTTCATTTCGAAAAAAAAAACACCCCAATATTATTCGACCAACGGATAGTCTCGTTTATAAGGATAAGATTCTGTGAAGTAATCATATGACAAACTACACAGCCGAAACAGTTATTATTTTTTATAATATAGGAGTAGCAGACGAGCATGCAGTCCACCTAATGGTAAGTGGCAATCGGCGCCCATAGACATCTATAATCAACCCCTGAGGTCGGCCACACATGCGCCGCTTTACCTTTAAGGACCTTTAAGGACTAAAGCTGGAATGCCTTGGAAAAGTATGTCTCCCTAAGCACACCAGATCAGAACACAGCAGTGCTTAACCTGCTCTTATTAGACAGAAATAGGTGTGGCGGTGGCGCCGCTGGAGTCGATCTACGGAGCGTTCTACCACCTTCACAGATAAAATTCTTCACATAAAATGAATGTTTTTTTGTAGCTTAACAACCTAAGCGAAAGTTTTACGAGTTAATATTATTACTATCAAAATCTTAAATATGCAACAAATCTGTAACTTGTTATAGGAAAATAAAGTGAAGCGGTAACCGGTTCCAATAATCTCTACATAAATATTACTTTTGTCATTAATAAACTATCAAAACGTATTTAACTGTGACGTAGGTATTACCAACTTCGTTTTCTATATCTATACTAATATTATAAAGAGTTAAGATTTGATTTTTTGTTTGTTTCTTTGAATTGAATATGCTCCGAAACTACTGGACGGATTTGAAAAAATCTTTCAACATTAGAATCCTACATTATCCGCGATGAACATAGGCTATATTTAATGCCAAAACAAAATAGGGATCTGCGTCAAAATGTGGATAATGTAACTCAACGGGTGAAGCCGCGGATTCCGTTCGTATTGTAATATATTTGAAAATTTCATTAGTAAATTAGTGTTAATTCCTAAAACGTGGGTTTAAACTCGTGTCTAATTTTGGCAACCACGTGTTATAATGACGATAGTAGCTGAAAGGTTTCTAATTCGGATCCTTGTAATCCAATTAGCAACCAAAAATATATTCGACCTTGCTTAAGAATGTTCAAGTTAAGGCCGTGTAACTACTATTGTCTTAATTAGAGTTTAAGTAAATACTAAAAATGTGCAACACAAACGAAATTTTATTTTATTTGAAACACAATTTGGATGAGTTTATAACCGACTTCAAAAAAGGAGGTGTATTCGACAGCTACGTATGTATGTATGTATGTCTGTATATTTGTATGTCGTGTTTTTCTCTAAAACTTGTCCAACTTGGATGGGGTTTGAGTTATTAAATGCAGGTATTTCGAAATTTTGCAATTATAATTATTCCAAGTAAAGTAGTTTTTAGGCAAGTAAGTAGGTAGGTAGGTACCTACAAGTTTCTGTGCAGTTCTGGTCGGGAACTTCAGAATTAAAGTATATAAGAAGTCCTACATAGAAATGCAATGTTATGTAAAAATAATTATGAGTACATCTACTATTTTTTCGAGATTTGCGAACACAAACACACGGACACTTTTTTATGTCTAAAGACCTGTACTTTTTTATTTATTAACTACATTGTTGTGGACAGGTTAAACCTCATAATTAAGCGTTTATCGGCTATCACGCGATTACCAGTGGATCGAAGAAATATACATACATTGGACATGCCTGATGCGCCACTAAGTAAAATGTAAAACACATAAGCAGATTTTTTCTTTACGACACGACCACGACACGATTTTGTCGTAACGAATGTAAACTTGATTCTAACAATTATTCACTCGCGCTTCGGCTCAATATTCTGTCATTATTTTGGTAAAGAATATTTTGCTAATTGCGTTCTACAACTTTTCGTGTAAGTGGATCATAGACCAAAAATAATTGGACTTAACTTTGCAAGGTATAACACTTTTTTATACATACAATACAAAATATTAAATACAGAGAAAATTCTCAGATCAGTTATTATTTTTTTTTTGCAATATAGGAGTAGAAGACGAGCATGCAGTCTACCTGTACCCTTAGTATGAGTTTTTAAAGTTTCACCGACTCGTTGTAAAGAGCAAGCGAGCTCTCGCATACTTCTATCTATGCAATATTTGTTACCTCATATCGATATTCGGTAATATCTTCAAATGCCCGTTATTAATAAATAATCTATCTTATTCATAATAATTTCTTCATAGACATTGTGAACTTTCGATCTTTCGTATGATAACTATATCTGTAAATTATAAAATTCTGACTATAATTTGATGTCGGCGTCGAAAACAACGAACAATCACGGCAAAGAACGTAAAGTATCCAATGAAAGCGTATAAAATTATCGCTTGAAGATTTCCCATCCGGTAATAAGCATTCGATTTGATATGGGAGATGTTACCGAGATCAATGTACCGATATTGAAGCACTGTACATTCAATTAGATTCGTCGTCAAGCCATTGCTGTCTCACTGCTGGGCACGGGTCTCCTCTCAGCCTCATTCTGAGAGGAGACCCAAGGCCAAAGTCCAACGCGCTGGCATGGCGTAGGTATTAGAATTCACAGAGCTTTGATAACGTTTTTTTTTAATCTCAGGTAGATATGCACGTTTTCCTATAGGGTGGCACTGGGGTCATGATACCTAGTAACAACCGTGGGGATATGCTGGATTCTTTCCGGCTAAAAACACAGCGTTCCTCTGGACGTCTTTTGTCGGGACCTCGTCGTCTACTTTAAAGGTGGTAGAACCCTCTGTGGTCCGACTACGGCGGCACCACCGCCACACATACCTATTTCTGCCTAATAACAGCATTGTTAAGTGCTGCTGTGTTCTGGTTTGAAGAGTGTGGTAAGGGAGACATACTTTTTCGAGGCATTTCATCTTAGTCCTCAAGGGTAGCGGCGCATCTGTGGTCGACCTCAGATATGAATCTAATCTTATCTGGGGTTGATTACAGATGTCCATGGGCGGCAGTAGCCACTTAACTTCAGGTGGACTGCATGCTCATCTGCTACTCCTGCTTATAAAAAAAAACACCTAATATAAATAATATTCCCCGTGACCAGTCCCCTTAGAAGTCGGTATTTCTCAACCTATCAGTTCACAGAAATACATACAAAGTATCTAGTAACGATTACAAATTAAAAGGAATGATTAATGACTACCTACTTGCAGCTAAACTACCAACCTCGAAACTCAGGTAACTGCAGGTCAATTGCCCGTCGCGTGTTAGGATCAGAATAAATTACGACCACTCAACTCATATCGCTGCTTAGTTGAAATCTATTCACCTTTAGGTAAATTCAATTCTGTAGAAATTGTTTCCCTAATCATTCAATCGACGTAGTAAAAAACACAGCCTGATGGTAAACGGCTATTGACGTCCAAGAACTGCTCTAATCAACTTAAATGGGATGGAAATCTTATCAGAGGTTAGTCACAGCGTCCAGAGTCTAAACACGTCATAGCGGCAAAACTAGAACCTGTCTAAATACCTGGTCTAGGAATCTGCATTATCAAACCAGAACATACCAGTTAAAATGCAGAAATATGTATTGTAATACCTAAATCCAAATCACTACATGTCACTGCCTGACGAAGGTTTTTAGATACCAGTTTTTTGACGTATCCAAATTTACTTTTTTGAATTACATATAATCGTAGTCCTCAGAAGTAGCAGTGGATTTCTGATAGCTATATGGGGCTGGTTACACATAGCTATGGCCGACAATGACCACTTACCATCAGGTGGATTGCATGCTGGTATACAACGTTAGGTTATTGAAAGAAAAACTTTATATCATTACCTTCAGCTCCACCATGATGCGCTCCAGCTCAGCTGTGAGCGTACGGATGATGTTCCTCTGAACACGCAAGGTCGGCTGCACACTGCTCATCACGGTGGCTCGGTCTATCTCCATCACACGGAACTGGAACCAGGGGATACTCCTATAAGTTACTATATTTACAAACAGCCTGAAGAGCCTATCGACTCTTCTATGAACCTAATGTCTTTGTCTACAAAGTTAAGTAACATTATGCGTTGGATGACTGAGCGCTGATGACTATATTTCATTAACGTTTTCGATCTTCGAAGTCGTTGATTCCCTTGTTAAACCTTTGTCGAAGTACTTGTAGGCTGAAAAACATTGAAAAACCACTTAGGCAGTAACCCCTTCTTTCCTTCAACAACGAAGAAGAAGCTCAGTGATGCTCTAGGCCTCGCAAAAGTGTGGAAATTCATGATCAGCAGTAGACCCACATGAAATAATTGCCGTGATTGTGAATAGCAATAACATTATGTAACTTCTATTGCATAAATAAAATGTAAAACTTAGGAAACGCACCTGTCTTTGAAGTTTGGCCAGCTCATCTTCTGCTATTTTTTCCATTTCATTATCATCATTCCCCGACATCTTGATATTTCCTTCTTCAAAACTTCTGCTCCAATGTTCCTTATGTTTAAGACTTCTGACTTCTACTGTTTATAAGTAACAACAATAGTTTTTGGCAATTTAAAAAGTATATTTTTCCTTGATAACGTTTGAAACTTAAGCAAAAGTCTGCAACGAAATGATACGTGGAGGAATTCGTGAAGACTGCCAATGGATTTGTTAAATATTTGGTTAGAATATCGAACCGTATAACAGTAGAAATAAGTAAGTGGCGTTCAAAGTTGTTAGTTTAACTTTGTAACAAATTCCGATGGATCAATACAGTAGCCAAGCAACAAAGTAACGCTATCTTATAAATTATTTTGTTTCAGGGCCGCCGACGTTTTTTCAGTGCCGGTCGCAGACAATATATTATTATTACAAAGACTTTGTTACATTCATCTATAAATTATTACCAGACTAAAAATTGTACGTAAGTGATTTGTTGCAAATATCTAAACAATGTTAATTCTTAACCCTATCATTCAATAATAGCGTGATGAATGGTCATTTTTAATCTGCAACAATAACATTAGATCACTACAACCAGATTTGATTAATGAAAGTACATAAATATTTGCACAAACAGCTTCCTGTCCCCCAAACTTTGGCACACTAAGTAGTATAAATAGTAACGAATCAATTTTTTAATTCAGTTGAACTCGAAACTCGAACTAAACGCACAATGGCCTCCAAGGTAAAATAATAGCGTATGAAATAGTTATGAACCTTTGCATTGCTCTTACAATATTTCGTGTCACCAAATACTAGCTGTAATATATAAATTACAAAGATGTATTTGTTTCCACAGTTTGTTGTCCTCGCTGTATTGGTGGCTGCTGCCCACGGCAGCGGTCTCGGCGTTGTCGACCACACCAGCTTCTCGTACGGCGTGTCCGACCCACACACCGGTGATGTGAAAAGCCAGCATGAGACCCGCAGCGGCGGCAACGTGGTGGGCCAGTACTCT
>DWIJ01000661.1:0-10525 GCA_018248315.1 Chioides albofasciatus
TTTTTACATTTCTTGTATTTGGTGAGTCTGTATGAGATGTTTCTTCTTCTTCATTTTACCTTTGTATGGAATACAATTGTTTTTTTACTCACTAGCGTAACTTACAAACAATTATCACCTCTCTGTATGCTAATACCTAAAATATGCTGCCATAAAGTTCAACATTACAATATATACAAGTGTAAACTTATTTTACATCTACTTTTTTCACAGTCCCAGTGCTTGTTTCGGTATCGTTAGAGGAGCCAGAATTAGAATGTTCTAAGCTACTAGAATCACTTTTAGTTTTACCACTTCCACTTCGAACACTTTTTCCACTTCTACTGAGAAGTGACGATTTCATCGTTCGTTTTTGTTTCACTTTAACTGCTTTTTCTGGAGGTCTGTTAATGCTTTCACTTCTATGCGAAAGTTTGTTCAAACCGAAATTTGGCTTTATTTGAGCCGTTTTTTCTAAGTCACTCACTTCTGGTAATCGTAAATCGGATATACACACATAGTCGTCCATACTTCTCGGTTGAACACGCACTGTATTAAGTTTTACTGGTACGATTTCTAGTTTCTTTTCATATATTGTTTCTGGTCCTTTTGAATCAAGGACATCCATTTCAGTAGGTGATTCTACTCCACCTACTAATTCCTTTATAAGTTCATCTTCAGCTATGTCGTCGAGTAATTCATCGTCAATCTCATCGTCAACATCTTCATCTGAACAAAACGACGAAAACGAGGTTACTGATCCTGTGGTATGGGAATGAAAGTCATCAGGTAATCTTACTCTCGGTACGTTAGATGGCATTTCTATTTGACTTGGCGAGGGTTTAATAACTATCTTTGGTTCTGGCGTACTAGGCGTATCACTAGAAGCAATTATAACCTTTGGATATTCTCTTTCCTTTGTTGGCACCACTGCTATTATATGGGGTCTATCATTGCTTGACGTTGTCTCGAATGATCTGTTCCAAGATTTATTAATTTCAGAATAAGGCGACAAATTGTCAATATTTTCATAGTTCTTAATCTCCGGTATTTTATTCATATTGGAAGTGTCGAATGACGACAATGGCTTCGTGTTTTTATATGCAAGACGTCGCTCTAAACTTGTACTCGTAGTTCTTGGTGGGGGCTGTGGCGGAACTTTCGGCCTGTCGAATTGACTTTCAACATTCCCGATATAGCCGCGAAAAGTTTGTAATGCAGTCGGTTGCAAAGATAATCTTTTCTGCGACTTCGGTAAGTCTGGTAGCACTTTGGGAAAGTTCCGCCTTTTAATAGTGAGTAAAGATTCTTCAGCTGACAAAGGCTGTGTTTGTGTTTTATCATCACGTGAAGTCATATTTACATCGTTTCTGAATGTAATAGGTGGAAGTATGTTAGCAATTTCGGCATCTTTCTGCCTTTGTTTCATTAACATTTCATAATTTACGTCAGTAACAGGATCAGACGTGGAATGCTTATGAGATATTTTCAAAGGTCGGTCACGCTCTAAAGACAGTGTTACTACATTTGTAAATATTTTCTGTTCATCTTGTTTAATTGGCTTTATCTCAATAATATCTTTGCTGGAATCATATTCAGTTTTAGATCTTTGAAGCTTATTTTCAGTATTGGAATGTTTTGGTTCATTCAATTCGAAAGATTTAGAAAATTCTATCGGTTCCTGGTTTAAAATGGAATTTGTTCTAGCGGCGGGGGTGGCATCTATTGCCACAGAAACCTTGTTAGACTTAATACTTTCATTACCTTTGCTTTTCAATGAATCATTTGATTTTTCTGTGTGTTTGCTCATTATAGAATTTTTGTTACTACCTATAGAAGAATGAGAATCTAATGCAGATGTGGATGTGGTTTTCTCAGAGGTCTTATTTCTGCTAAGGTTAGATTTTTTAGATAAAAGGACTTTAGGACTTAGGTCCTCATTCACCTTCAAAGGCTCATTCTTAGATTTTTTCACATCAGATAACAATTCTTCGGAACGCGTGAATGGTTTTGGCACACTCATAGTTTTTTCGTTCAAATCCGAATTAGACTTCCGCAAAATTCCGGGGGAACATCTATGCATGACTTCGTTCGCTATCCAATCCCTTACTTTAGTATGCGCATCTAAAGTGCTAGTCGACAAATGTCTTCTAAGTTGAAACCGTTCCCTAAAACCGCCGGAATCATCCGATTTCGGAGTTTTACAAACCTCTTTTTTAGTTTTCTTACTATTTGCGCGCATTTTGTTGAGACTCATCGACTTAATGACACTGCAGCCGTTTTTGAATGACTGTAAAGCGCTCTTGTCATCTTTTGAACTCTTCTGGCCGATTACGTCCACTTCACCTATTTCGGCGCGGGAATGACGGGTCGTTTGAAATGTCTGCTCTTGTAATCGGAGTTTCCGCTTTTTGAAATACAGCACTGCGCATATACTAATGTTTACTGCGAGAAATAGCACTCCGAGGGAGATAATGAGTGTTATAGTTGCACTAGACGTTTTTACGGGCATGTTTACGGTAGGTTTCAATGTCGTGTGTACGGTTTTCTCCATTAAGTCTGGTGGTACGGGTCGGGATGGCGTTTTTATTGACTGTATTTCTCTGTAAATCATATCTGTGTCCGGGCGCTGTTCCGGGGGCGAGTACGGTCGCATTTTGCCAAACGTTGCCGAGGAATAGTGCGATGGGTTGACAATTTGCGGCGCCCAAATTTTTCTAATGGGATCTGTAATCACAAGAAATAAATCATGTAATTTTTACCATATTTTAAAGCACGTCGTCTATCTGATGTTGTTATTATAACAGACGATAGATATGTATAACAACGTAAACATAAATAGATCACACAATAAACTCTATTACTTGAGGACTAAGTTTGCATTATTCTTAAGTATGTATACCCAATGGGACCTGAAGGATACTTATGCTTTACCCAAACGAACACGCCCAAACAAATAATTTTGTCCTTACGTTCTTGGAATGACAAGCAAATTTGAATCTGTACGAGAAATTACCATCGACACCTCAGCCCAAAACACAATTTAATGTTTCACGGCAACATTCTAGCCACGCTTGTAGAATTTCAATGAAATCTCCGACAAAGGCCGAGCCTAAAAGATATATTATTTGCAAATCCCCACAAACTAAGGGTCAGGACCTAAGCTCGAGGTCTGAATACCGCGACATTCATCAAAAGAGATTATTATCTCAGTACGCAGACGTTACAAGGCTCTTCGCCTTACTCCATGTTTTGGTTACACAAGTAACGCCTGTTACGTTGCTTTTCTTCTCTTTTAATGACGTTTTTATTATTACACATACAAACAATGTACTCGTTCGTATGCAGCATTAATTTTATGGTCACCACTGGATATAGGTCTTCCCCAAAAATGTTGTTTTTGCTTGGTTGCGAATTTTGATAACCATAATGATAATAGATGAATATTTTTGTTACAAGACTACCTGAACTGAATTATGTAAAAGTAACCTACGATATTTATGAATATAGATATAGTGATGCGATTTAGAGACTATACCAAAAATATAATATTCAATTATTCTATTCCACGAATACCTGCTTATTTAAGAGTATAGTATAAAAGCGGTGCTTACATAGCCTTTCATTCCGCATTTCATTTAAATATTCAAAAATGAAACCGATATTAAATACATTACCAAAATTACGAGTACATTTCAAATAGTACTGTAATTATTATGTTCTCTAAAATCGGTTAAAGATGCCAGTGTTCGACCTCTCAACAGTTCGATTGCATGCTTAGCGACTTTCATTAATTAAAATTCCCTTTTTCGCTTTAATTTTCAAAACAATTACCTATGTAAAGGTTCCCAACACCATCAACAGTTCCCACTAACAATTCCATAAGAACCTCATCAACATTCATCAAAGGTTGTTATCTGAGCGGTTTACGTTGGAGCAAGACGCTTGTAATTCATTGTATCGTATTGTTTTAGGTGAGTAATGGCAACCGGCCTGTCTGTTTTGTTAAGCGGCAAGAAATACACGGCAATTTAATTAACTTGCTATTTTAGGTAAAATAACATAATTGTTGCAATAAAAAATTGTTATGGTTTAATGGTTTTAATTCAGCCTCATTGGTTGCTGAAGTTCTTTAAAGGTGACCAGAAAAGCGGGTGATAGGCTAGTGGTTGAAACTGTGGTGAAGGAAAACATCGTGAGGAAACTTGCATACCTTAGAAGTCTTGGAAACAAAAATAAAGTTCTCAATGGTATGTAAAGTGTATCGACACGCACTTGGCCAGCGCGGTAGACTATGGCGTAATCCTTCTCATTCTGTGCTCAGCAGTGGGGTACTAATGGGTTGAGGACGATTCTAAACTGTATTAATAAGAGCCTTACGTCTGGTGATCCGAATACATCTTACCAGTAATCCGTTGTTGGGGCTGCACATACGCAGGCTTTGGACGTGGAGAGGTGGGCGCTGGAGCCAGGGTGAACTGAAACATCGGGTCCACCACGTATCGGCTCATTCTGGTCGGTAACGTCTCTATCCAGAAGTTTGTGTAGTTCGACCTGTACAAACTACTGATGAAGGGCGGCATGTCTGGAAATTCATTCTATGGTAAGTGACTCGAAAAGTTTTCGTAAATATGTAGTACGAGCAGAACCCGCAGCTTCGCTCGTTGGGTTACATTGTAGATTTTTTCAAGGGGGTACTTATTTTTTTCTCGAATTAAATATAGGTAAACGATTTTATCAAATCGGTCCAGTAGTTTCGGAACCTATTCAATTCAAACAAACAAACATAGAAACAAACAAAAAATCTGTTTGTTTGTTTGCTTGTATGTATATGCCGTGTAGGACATATCTTTAATCCTCAAAATTTGTATCAAAACGTTTGTTACCTATTCTCAGATATGGTTGGTGTTCAGCTGTATACTCGGGCCATTCGACGTTGTACTGGCTCCATTGCTTCTTGTCAAACGTAAAGTACTCATTAACGCTTTGTGTGTTTGGTGACCTGGTAATGTACATTAAATAATAATACAAATACTTAATGAATACTGATATCATGTACGAAATAGAGAGCATGTAGGCATTAAGCTCGTCTTTTAACATTTGTTCTAAAAATAAAGAAATAAATGAAGCATTTACAAAAGATACGATTTATTGAGATACAAAATATTGTCCGAAATGGTACTAATATTAAAGTATATTAAGATGAATAAAAATGCTGATTTTGAGAACTATGCTAAAGTTCTGAATATGCAAGCCAAAATTAGTGAGAACCTCACAAAAGAAACAGAAATCTCTTACCCGTTTTTCACAAAATTCGTCCAAAGCCGCATAATGAATTCGCTCAATAACTTTTCCTTTTGAGTGTACTCGGAATGGAAATGAGTATTAGCGCCACCTAGCGGGATCCCTAAGACGTAGGGCATTTCCTCACCGTGAACGCTTTTGTTAAGCTAAAACAAAAATAAAATTAACTTCAAATATAGTCAAAAATTTAGGCACTTCCAGAAAAACAATATATGCCCAAGGACCATTGATAACATCCTAACTTATAATTATATAGAAACTTATATATAGATTAGACAAGCCGGATAGATTATAACATCGTTATTATCTATCCAGCTTATCTATCTATCCTGCCGCGCTTCGCGATTGGGCTGTCTACATTTTGTGATAAAATATACATGATATTCGTGATAAATTATATATTATGATTTCCGTAATAAAAATGTTATTTTATAGAAATGCAACTATGCATAAAAAATTCAAGCCAAGCCATCAGCTAGTTCTAACTTTGCATGAACATAAATACACGTAAGCTGGATTTTTAAATATAACGATTTCGTTACAAAGTCACAATTCAGGGTATAAGGTTCAAGATCATCTTTCTTATATGTTTTTGTTTTTAAGAAAAATTATTGACATACTTAGGAGCAGAACTTTTTAAAATGTTTATAAAGAATGGAATTCAAAACATATATTGAAATATGGAGCTTTAATTACTAGCGAACAAAAGTCTCCGGAGAAAACTACAATCATACTCTTTATGTATTATATCTACATACATATTTCGATTTTACGAAATTTAATTTTTATCAAAATCAGCCTCATAAGTGCTTTTGGCATTTTTCACTAACCCTTATAGTTTCGGATTTGGCCCTGAAGGCCCATTTGAAAAATTCACTCTGTTTACCAACGTACGCTTGGTAAACATTACTCTCTGCAGTCGGAAAAAACTGGACGCTGTTATGAGGCAAAAATATAAATACCTATGCATAGTAGTTTGCCGGAATACCGAACTATAGAGCGATTAATTCAATTTTAATATCCGGCGAGGCGGAGCGGGCACCACACTAATCTGACATACAGAATCCCGGATTCGATACTGGCCAGATATACGAGTACATCTTAATGAATTTGGACATCTGTCCTTGGTTTGGGTGCTGGTGTATTTATCTTTGCATGTTCTATGTGGTTCTATTCCTAGATTTTGAATTTAGAAGCTTCTTTTTATTTGATGTGTGATGTCAATATAATAGCTATGTTCCACGCGTCCTGTGTCCTCGCAAGTAGTTTGTATAGCTCTCGCGGGTAACGAGCTTCTTGAAAGATCACGGCCCGCTGATGTAAGGAATTATGCATTTTTAGTTTGAGGACCTAGTAGGGGATCACAATGTTCTCTGACATCATTAAAATACAAAAAATAATGCACCTTGTTACTAACTGACACCAAAGATTATTATTTTTCTTTCTTTCTTCTTTTAGTTTGTACCGCCTTAATTATTTTCTGCACATCCCTAAGGTTGGCTGGTAGATAATGCTTTTAGCATTATACCCACCTTTTGTACCATCGTGTTTGGTTAAATTGAGAATAAATAAATAAATACATAAAGATAAACTTTTGTGCAATTTTCATCAATGTTTCTTTACGACGTTATCATGTAAAACTATCATCCGTAAATTGTCTCTACAGACGACTATTTGTATTCAAAAGTACCCCAAAGCACCATACCTAAGGTCGTATCTATAACAAGAAAGTCGCAACAAAAGTTACATTTGTATCATTCTAACGAGGTAGACATTGCATACGGGGAAGGCATTATGTCGTGTGCCCTTCAGTTACTGAGAGTTTGTATAGCGCTGGTAACGAGCTGCTTCAAGACACGGCGCAAGTGTAAGGGCCTACTTACTTACATTTTTAAAATAGGTAAGCTTTTAGTTTCTCCTAGTTTTTACGTAGGTTCGTTGTGTTGTGAACCTTTGGGTATGTATTTCATTTCTTATTTTTTCTTTTAACTACTATGTTTTGTCGATATTGCTTTTGTTTATCCGTAAATTTAAAGGTGACAGAATCCTCTGTGGTTCGACTCCGGCGGCACCTATTTCTGCCTTATAACAGCAGTGTTAAGCGCTTCTGTGTTCTGGCTTGAAGGGTGTGGTAAGGGAGACATACTTTTTCGAGGCATTCCAGCTTAGTCCTCAATGGAAGCGGCGCATTTGTGGCCGACCGCAGGTAGGAATCTAATCTTATCTGGGGTTGATTACAGATGTCCATGGGCGGCAGTAGCCACTTACCATTAGGTAGACTGCATGCTCGTCTGTTACTCTTATGTTATAAAAAAATAATAAGAGACTCATACATTTTGGTCCCATGTATGAATGTTGCTGGTTTAATCCGAATAGTAATTTTTAATACTTGTAGGTCAATGTCAAAAGCGCAGGTGAAAAATATATATAATACCTTCCGAGTGTAACACGTCCTCTTAGCGACCGGTCCGCCCATCCACAACTCACATCCGAAGCCCAAATATTGGTCCCGTGACCCCGAAATATATATTAAACCGTATATAAGTCCCATGACGAATATGTTTTATGACTGAATGAAACACTCTGAAGGTATTTATATATATTTTTCACGTGCACTTTCGGGTCTCCTTTCAGTTTGAGAAGGGTTTTGGTCATAGTCCATCGAGTAAGCCAAGTGAGAATAGCTAGACTTCACACAACCATGTTTCACTTTACTTCCTAAGTGAGTGATAATTAATTTTTAATTAAGCACAAAATTTTTAAAGTCAGAGGTCCTTATAATTCGAACTTCGGGCTCTCCAATTGAGACTGAGTTTAAAACCATTAGATACACCAAGCATTAATTTAACGCGACTATAGTGAGAAATATAAAAACAAAATTAATTATCTCCAAATTATACTTACCGAGTAATATAAAACTTTAAATGCCGGTATTCTTGCCAACTCAAACTTTTTTGAGAGAAGTAAAATTATTCAAAAAAAAAAAACGAAGCGCGAGTAAATAAATTCTCAGCGCAAACTTCGGTACGGAAGTTTTTCATAGCCCGAAGCGCTCCGTAGTCCACGCTTCACGTGGTTAGATTCAAATCGTATATTTAATACAAAGTCCTATCGCGACTAAGCCCGTGTTTGAATATTCAAAACAAAAAAAGATGGAAACATATTTTTTTCGACTTAAAAATAACTAAAATCGTTTATGGTATTCTAATATCCGTTGAAAAACTGAAAGACTCGAGCATTTCTTATATTAAAGTCAAAGAATCAGTTAAATCTACATTAAGCACATTTACAAACATTATGTTTTTTTTTTAATTGAACTTCCCCTGTATATCATGATACATTAAAAGTAGGAAAATTTGTGCCACTCTCATACTAAATTTTGCCTTATAGAATCTAAATGGAAGGGGTTATGTATTTTACCACTATGTATGTATGCTATACAAACTTATATTTGTATGACTGCGATTTTCTCGAAAACTACTGATTCAATTCGGATGAGTTTAACAAAGACAAAAGACTAGATACGACATTCTAAAAAGTTTCCGGACGGACGGAATCCTAGAACTGTGACTGCAAAAGAGCATGAAGGAAAGCAAGATTACTCTTTTCTTGTGTTAACGAAGCTTAAAATGAACTTTGTAACTGGAAGGAGCGTGAAAAGTCAGTTCTCAAAAGGGAAATCAAAGAAAAAGTGTCCACAATGATTAACAATAAACAGAACGAAGTTAAGCAATAAAGTCTCAGTGGGCGTCCCGTGATAAGATTGTATCGAACCAACGCGGAAGTTAAGAAGATGTTCCCTACCCGCTTTCCGTTTGTGGTGGTAACATGTCAGCAGTTACTAGGTATAGATATCGACAAAAAGTTATCATTCTTATATCATTCAGTATATAACTTTAACAAAAGGTTTATGTTGGTCCACAAATCTTTTCCTTTAACTTCTATAATGACTTTACTTCGACTAAAAATCCAAGCCACATTGACACAAACGACGTTAAGGACTTTTGGCAAGTAGAACTTATTTTCGTAATGAAAAAAAAACAAAATAATTTACTTTGCTGTAACAAAAGATAATACGAGTATTCCGAAATATTCGTAAATTAAGGAATCAATTTACCAAATGTTTTTCTCTCGACATACACAAAAAATCTCTCTCAAAAAAAATGATCTATCTGTCAATTTAACTAGGTCGACGGCTGGACATAAGCCAAAGATAACAACGCAACATTTAAGACCGCATGATCATGATAAATGAACATACATACTGACATACTTATTTAACTACTGAGAAAATAACATAAAACACACATATAGACAGTATGACGGCAAATTAATTAAATTTGACAATGTCTGGTGCTAAGATATTATCAAATTTCAAACCTTGGTAAACAAAAATTGGATAGATTGAATATTACTAATGGGAATAATGCCTTGTCTGCTAAAGGGAATATTAGCAAAGTTTTTGAAAAAGTATATGTAGAAAAAGTGGATTTTAAATTGGGTTTAAAAATCCCTATAGAATAGTTTCAAATTCGCTTTGGTTTGGACGGAGCAAGAAGTTCACAAGCCTTGAAGTAAACAGCGACGAAAGTTCAAATTAAATTCTTTATTCTCAGGGAACAATTGTTTCGAACACCTGTTGAGATTCGAGTTTCAAGGACTTTCTAAGCAGTTTTACATTTAACCACAATTTTTCGTTAAATTTGTCAGGAGTTTGAAACAATAGGAGCTGAGTCTATTATTTTATACGGAGTTCTAAAATATTACAAGTGGCGAAATAACCACTTGGATGATTTCACAAAGTAATCTTTTTGATGGTACTGATAATATTCAAAACTGTTCTAATTTCTCCTCCTCTCGTACAAATGCCAAATAAAAATAACGACGCCTGAAAGAAGTAATAATTATGTTTAAAAAATCATCTATTTTTTTCAACTTAAACCGAAACATAAAAACGGTCAGATTCTTCTTATCTTAGACATGACAGAAACTTCACTTGGAAATATTTTTACAGCTTCCTATTACATTTCCTATTTATTTAACTGTTACAGCCCTTGTGTGTTATGTAGATTTCCTTTACAATAATTTTAATGGTAGCAAGAATTCGCTATTGTGGTGTCTGTAGGAAAATAAGTTTCCTGTTACACTTGAAGTCTCAACTTTGTGTCCATTTTTATGATAAAAAAATCGTTTGCAAATGAGAAATAAAGTTAAATTTTATTAAAACAGAATTTCTTTTTAT
>DWIJ01000662.1:0-10523 GCA_018248315.1 Chioides albofasciatus
TGTGTAATTGTGACCTCGTAAGTCCTCATCGCAGTATAATTTTAGGTATTCATTATAGGGGGTTGTAAGTGTTTAGGTATTTTTAAAAGTTTAAATGTCATAATATAATATTGTGTTTCAAAACGTGTCATACGTATTATTTAATAAGAAAAATATAAAAAAATAACAATTACGAATACAAAACGTTATTAGACACTGGTTGGGGTACGTATTATGTTTTATATGATTTTTTTTATACCGCGAAAATGACTGTTTTAATATATTGTAAAGTAAATTATAGGGAGAGAAAAGTCGCATGGTGTATCTAGTTTTAAAATATGCATACGTAATTGTTGCAAATTAAATATGAACGGCGACGGAGTAATTAAGTGAGGTGTATTATTGAGTCGTCTAACCGCGAGTCGCGGAGTCGACGCAACAAGTGTTTTAACTTCATTTTTTTATAAAACCACAGCCGCCGTATAGATGATTCTGATATATGTTGTAATGTTTAATTCTATGTACAAATATGTAAGGTAATAACTGCGTAAATTTTGTTTTGAGTAATGCCGCGTTTATAATGTTGTTCTTTGTCGCAGACCTTTTTTGGGGTCCGTTCTGTACCTAAGTTTGTTCTTTATTACAGATGCGCCAAAATGCTTAGTTGTGTAAAGTAGGGTTCTAGAGATATTAATTAAATTTAAAGATTTTCCCTGTATACGACGAAGCCACTGATGAAACTTATAAGTCTTAGATTTCGTAATGTTCTCAAAAGTGTACACAGTCAACCAATTGACTCTAGGTCAGTAGGGTGGATTATGGCAGTAACCGTTCTCATTCTAAGTGAATAGGCGATGACGGTTTATATACAAATAAGCAATTAATATAAATCAACGAAGGCGACTGAAAACCAAAAATATTTTATGTGTTTAATGTTGTGCTCCGCTCATAGTTTACTATTGGAAGTTTTAAATTAAAATGTGAAAAGTAATGAAACACATTATTGAGTCAGTCCCCGCGCGTGTTCGAAATGAAATGTCGTGTGAAAATTAAAATCGCAGATGTTTCTATAAAATCATTTTTACTCTCATTATTTTGAGTTTTAAATCAAATTATCGAGTGCATTCTCCAGTGTCAGGTTAACTGATTTAAAACCCATTTTCAAACCGCAACCGTGCGGTAAAATAAAAAAAGATGGCCGCTTTTTTTAAACAAGATGTTTTTATGTCAAAAGAACCGAACTACTCTTATTTACTAATTATTTCATTACGTTAAAATCCAGAAGTCCTCGCTTAAAGTCCCTTTACCCACTTTGAAGACAGTCGGCAAGGGAATACTTCAAAGTATTGTAATTACATTTTTTCTTTGTAATTGTGGTTAGTAAATCAACAAGTAACTGCTGTTCTGTTGCATTGCATCATTGTTATTGTTACTATTTATAGATGTGGCGCTACAATTAGGGTTGCTTCAAAATTTAACATTTAAATTGTATCGTCGTGATCGTAGAGATTCATACATTTGATTTGACATTAATCAGAACTTCTACGAATGAATTTCGTACCTGTTTGATAAAAGATATTTCTATTACCTATCGAAGCTCTATGCATTTTACAAATGAATTTTATATAAGTACCCAGGTAAAGTAAACTAGTAACTAGGTAAACCCGTGGCAAAACTTGCGACGTTAACCCTATATATGGCATATACTATCGCCTCAAATTAAGAACCCAAGTGCATCTCATTCATGCCCTTTCAATAACTACTTGTATGTTATATTATGAATTTACTTTTGGATTCGAAATATTCATTTATCTTGTCAGACGATATATAATAAAACAATACCATTATAATTATTATAATATTCTCAAGTCCCCAGATCGCGAGTCTTTTGTGCGTCGAAATAAAATTTATGTCCCGACAATGCAGTACGCATTGCATATAAAGTACTGAAGACAAAGAATAATTAATTTTGATTCGCTGTTCAACTTACAATATATTATTTTTATCCCGTCTTCAAGGGCATCAACGTGTCTTGCTAAAAGGGTTTTTGATACTGGTTTCGTTGTACATATATTGTTTGTTAGGTAAACAAGTGGGATGTTGTAAACAGAATTGAATTAATTTGACGTCATTCGTCTATTACATGTTCATGTACGATAACATGACATGCGAGGCATGGGTGAATACTGAATATTCGCAATGACACTAATTGTTTACTATTTTCTATTTTTGCAAAATTGATGGAGTAAACGAGCATGAAGTTTGCTTGATCTTTGTCACCGCCCATGGATAGGCTTGAAGTTTTACCTGGGATAATAGACATGTTCCGCTTGTTACCTTAAGAACTACCGATGTTGAACAGCTTAGTCTTCTATCTTTTAAATAACGGAAGTACAATGTATGTGCACAAACTATGAACATTAAAGTAGCAACTAAGACCTATTTACTTTCTCTATGTAAAAAGCTGTCAACCCTAAAACGTAGATACATATTACGGCAACAACATACAAATACAACAGTGAAAATCCCATCAAAGTCGGCTCGATAGTTTTTGCGCGATGCCGGAACCAGTAGCGAGACTCGGCCTCGTTAAAATTTTATCATAAGTATAGATATTCCTGTGTGTGTGCGTCTGAACGTACGTGCGCTTGTGTGCGAACTATGCAACACAATAAACGGCGCTCACGCAGCGTGGAGAATCATATTAATAAGTTAGTTTTTTATCAATACAGTATAAATACTTGCATGCAACTATGTATTATTAAGGCGACCGTCTCACGTAGCGTGCAACGCTGTTTTTTATTGTATTTTTCCAATTAATTAATCTAATCTAAAACGTCGGGACAGATGCTTTTTGTCGAGTGTTAATTACGATGTCGTCGAGACCTACTTTTTAATAGGAAAGTGATTGCAGAATGTGATAACGAGTCTCCGCAGGGACGTAGGGACAGCGGTTACAGTCGCGCGATTATCGACATAGTAAACAAGTTGATTACTTTGATAATAGTTAAATTAAAAATATATGTATTTGAGTTTGTCCTAAGCATTAATAAATAAATGATATGAATGTAAACTGAGGCTAAAGAAGCTATATTATTTTAAAATCTTAACCCGATCTGATTCTGTCGGAGTTTTTCTAACGTTGTCATTACATAATATGATCCTTTAGGAGGTCACTCTTGAATTGTTATGACTTGTCATGTCAACTATTGTTTAGTTAAATTAAATCAAAATTAGATGAGCGGTTTTACGATGTATCACAAATAGAGACATACCTATTATTAGTTGCAAAATGTATGTGTAAAGATATTTTATTTTTAAAATTACACAAATAACTAATGAAAAAATTTGAAGCGGTAAAGGTCATTCGCGTGATGCGGATTCTGTAATGTTTATATTCTGAGGTTAAAAGTAAGTTTAACAACTACGTCACAGCACTCGGTGGCAACTGAGCGTTGGATCGCGTACGAATACAAGCAATAACTTTTTATTAAAAATTCGTGTTGACATTTTAAAATTTTGCCCACAATGTCACTATGTGCTTACGCCTTAACGATTTCTGCAGTGGGTTATTACGTATCGTTCTGTTTTATATTGACTTTTTATAACACACTTTTATACAAATTTGTTGTAAATTAAAGTAATAAACGAAGTAGCTTTTAAAATACATTTTTCACTAGTCGGCAATCCATTACTGTCCCGCTGCTTGGCTCGGATATCCTCAGAGTGAGGGGTAATCATAGTCCACTGCGACAACTTTGAGAACTTTTTTTCAGGTTAAAGTTTCCTTGCGATATTTCTTAGTGGGGAATCTTAGTGTCGGCCAGATCCACTTCGGGTCACTGAGCGGAGTAAGTAAGTACGATATTTCTTTTTCCGTTATAACAAGCGATAATCAGTATCTAATACGCACATAACTGAAAAGTCAGAGGTGCGCGTCCGTGGTTGAACCACGGACCCCCGAATGGAGACTTTCAACCACTAGGCCGTCCCACCTACCAATTTGTAAATGAACGCAACAAATCAAGTTTTAAAATACATTTACATGTGTCTATTACCTGTTGTTTATTTTGGTAACTAAGTTGTTTTGGTCCCGCGTCGTCTGTGGCAAGGAAGACCTAATCGGGCGTTGTAACCTAGTCCTTAGAGGGAGTGACGCATCTGACCGATTTAGGTACGAGTCCCGTTACATTCGGAGATATACATATATAGGTAGCAATGACAATTAACATTCCCTGTTCATTTACTGCTTTTTACAGCTACAATTTATAATAATTAGTAACCATTTAGGCGTGGCAGCGATATTCACAGAGCCCACCTTGTTTTTTTCAAAGTTTGAAGTAGCGAGCAGATCATCTGTTGACAAGTGGTCATTGCTGCCCACGGGCATCTGTAACCAGGGTTCTATATCAATCCTATCAAGGATGCCTTTCCACTAGTGGACTAGCGTGGTCATGTGTCATATGTAAGTCTGAAGTGAATATCTATCGCCGATAGAAGTAGGTGTAGTATGTATCTCAATTAAATTGTTTCATAAACGCCTCATGACAACTTAGGTGAGTCGCTGCATAGGAATATCTGTTTTCCATACCCATCGAACCAGAATAATAGATTCATAATATAACAGAGATCGGCGTGGCTATAGTACTGCCGCAACCTAACATAAAAAAATTTGACCATGTGACTTCTAAAAAGGCATACCTATTATTCATATATTTTTTACTTATTGGAAAAAATATTATTTATTGTGTTTTAGGTATTTAAAACTTATATAAATTTATGTATATGTGTATCGTGATTAACTCAAAAACATTTACCCGCATGATGTAATTGATACGTAACTTTCACTGAATTTTAATAATATTTCTTTGAATTTAACTTTCTTGCGAGCAATGCAACATTAAGTGCGGTTAACGCTTCGACGTACTTACGACCTTTAAACTGGAAATTATCATTTTTTGTAGCTCATAGCGTCGAAATGCAACTTGTGCCATGGGGCAATATTGCTATTTAAAAAAATTTTTGTGCACAATACGCATACCATGGATGAGTTACGGTAGGTCTTAATTGATGTTCCAATTTTATTTGAACTAGTGCAATTTTTGTTTGCCCATCGATAATTTAAAATAACAATGTCATGTTACTAGACATGTAGATATTTATGCAAATTTGTGTCAATAAATGATTCATGAGCAGCCTAGTGGTTGGAACTCAGCCTTTCGATCAAGGGTTCCGAGTTTCAAATAACAGGCACCTATGATTTTTAAAAGTTATCTGCGTTCTATGAATTAATTATAACTTGCTTTAACGGTGAAGGAAAACATCGTGAGGAAACCTGCACACCCGAGACATTTACAATAAAATCTCAAAGGTGTGTTAAGTCTACCAATACGCACTTGACTAGCGTGGAGAACAATGTAATTTTTCTCATTCTGAGAGAAGACCCGTGCCCAGCAGTGATACAGTAATGGGTTGTCGATGATGATTGATGATAAATATTAGTTAGTATAACAAGCTACGAGTAAGATACGCAAACTCGAGACGGCCTTAGGCGCTTATAATTACGCAAATTTGCTTTGTAATTTAAAACACAAGTAACACGATCCCTAATTGAATAGTAGAACATGCACCGATGATGCATAAGATGGCCGTGTCCCTTAATGAAATTATTTTTCAATGCATCGTAATTAAGAGAAGCGCCGGCAACATGTAATTTTATGCATACTAAAGAATTTATCTTTTTTTAATGCTTTCAACAGACGCTTACGCAAGGGCGCAAAAAATGCCATGTTTTACATATTACTTAGAGTAAGCCTTAGCTCGCATACGCCAAAATCTATCATCCTTGGACAGTAGCTAGAATCAAATTCAAACTTCATTGTAGTCATCGTCTTTTTAGCAGTCGTAACTATAGTCGCAAGTACAACACTAAGAAAATAGTCGCGTGCAATTCATAAGGAGATCAAATGCTGCATTACTTTATGGTAGGTAATGTATGAGTATCTAAGGTTTAATTTGGAACATAAATTTCTCCTTGTTTATGTAGGGATTTTTAAGACGAGATTTATATAAAAAAATCCGTAAACCTTTGAGACAAATAACATATTGATAAGCAAATTACTATTTTTCATCAATAATGTAGACTGTTGATAAAAACTGTTATATTTCATTTTCTTTTTGTAAATAAGCAAGTATTGTACAATCATAATACATTGTATTTTAATCCATGTTTAGTTATTTGACCGTCACAGTTGTACAAAAAATAGATACATTTAGCTATTCAGAAATACACAGAATTTACTCTATATTAATATGATTTGCTATTACAAAATCATATATCATTTACAGAAAATACCGGAAATCAAAATCCTCGACGACGACTATTTTTTGCGCGCAAATTGTGCGACGGACCCGCACTGTGCGACACGGTTCTTATATGAAACGGAAAATAACATAACCGGGGTATTACGGGGCACTTAACTTCAGTTATTGTATTTTTTAAGCCAAATGGCATAAAAAATCGTTCTTTCTATCAGTCTGTTCGCCGAACCGAGTGAGGTTGACTCTGCAGCGGTTATCGTAACAATCAAACCGCAGATGGTTCCAGGTGTAATCGCCGGCCAAAGAGGCATATTTCATGGAAGAAATTCCATAAAGAACAGTCCGAGTTATAGAAAGTCTTAATATTCAACATTTCGTTATTATTTCAACATTTTTTCGTCATTATCTCAAATGAATTCAGTAATAAATGTGGGTTTTAGGATTTCAATTCAAAAGAGTAGTTATATTTTTAATTTAAATGTAACAATGAAATGTGTGTATATATTGCACTTATCGAAACATACAATATTCCTAATAATAAAATTACTATGCAAAGTCAGCCTTGAAACTTTAAATCGTTAACAACCCTATTGTAGGGACAAAAAACCACAGCTTCCCAACCTTTGCGCCGAGCCCATTCATTGCATGGTGAAGTAAGCACGTCCATTGAGTGGCGAAGGTCAATTTCATTTGCGATTCTGTATTTGTACATGTATTACAGCTAACACGCGCGTCGAGCGGTGACTGCGTACGTGTGTGTGTATATTAAGGTGTATGCACGGTGATATATTCCATACCTACGCATTTAAATTTTTCCATTACGTATTCTTTTATAAAGTTTTAACTATAAATTTATGGAAAAATCATTCGTCATACCGCATTTCATCACGTGTCACCGTTTAGTCACAACGTTTTGATAAATATTAACGTGTCTATCATGTTAAAAGCTCGCGTATCTATTTGCATGACATTACGCGGCTCCAGTCGCAGGTAATAGTGAAGTTTCAATAGCAAAATTGGTGGGAATCTATTGTCAAATGAATCTGTTCCAGACACTGCGTAGGCTTTGTTTTGTGTGTGTGTGTGTGTTTTAGTTTCTTAATAAAATGAAATAAAGTGTGTGTATGTGATTTAGTTTCTAAATAAAGTGGGTTAGAGTAATGGAGTTGGTTATGATGTGGGTTAGAGTAGTGCGGATAAAAATTATTACTTAAGGTTTAAATACGTACTAGAATTAAACGATACTTGTTTCCTAGATTACCGTTTTCGCAGATTTATGTGGCAGGTTACCTATTATCGATAATAACGCTTACTACAATATACGAGGATGATACGAAAGCCAGCGCCGTACGCGACCACTTAACGTAAGCGCAATAAGTAGGTACGCGAGTTCTCAAATAATACGCGCGTGCGTGAGTATCCGGCCTTAAACGTTTGAGACGCGGAGGTTATTGACTTATTCTCTTCATTGTAATTTACAATTTATTCAAATGTCTCGTTTTGATAGATGAGCGTAGGATTTCGCAACGCGTCGTCACATACATACTCTTACATTATGTATGCGCGATGAGATCTGTAACGGCCGATCGCCAAACAATTGATTTTCTTTTTTAACTGAATGGGATTTGTCTAAGCTAAGATTTTTTCTTTTTTAAATTTGATTACATTTTACGTTTAATGAATCGTGTCGTCTAAGTAGCGTTTTTTACTGATTAATTTGTGTGCAAAAAGTGCATAGGTATTCACAATTATGTGCATGGAACAAGTTAACATGGACTTTCCCTCTACCCCTTACAGCCCTCTTGAAAGGTAGGTTAATGATCATCTCCGTGGATTTTGCGTAAGATGGCGATCAGAGATATACTAATCATTCTACAATGTAGACCTGTAATTAACGCGGAAAATTGCTCACGCCTCCTCACCTTCACTAGACCGCATGTCGCCTGCAGTCTCGCTGGACGTGACGTCATTGCGATGACATGACACAATGATGTGGATGCGAATGACGTGACGGTTCAATGACATCAGAATCATGGTCGACCAATCGCGACAGATGGAATTATCACTCCTTATCGCGAGTGACAGAATGCTTTAAGAAATGATCGACCAATAGCGCTTCGATGTTTGTATTGTGACGTAATGCGTAGGAGTGAGGTGCTTCTAGCGATGACGCGTGCTTATTGTAAGAATGTTTGTTGTTACAAAACTATAGAGAAATCTATAAGAGATACATAAATGAGACTCTTTATTAGTGTCAAAATTTTTTACTTGCTTTCTTAAGTATTAATTATAAATTTATAATATTGCTCCATTAAGTGGAGGTTTTATTGCAGATGAGTGGTTGTAAAATTGCTGTGCGTAGATAGTACATACTGTTCTTTTACGCCAGATAATGTTCTGCCAAGATACCGTGTCATCGTGAATGTCAGAAAAAGAGATATACGAACTTAACAGTACCAAGATTGTTTACACGAATTTGAAAAATATTTAACTATTTCTCCAATATGAAAAAATGTACTAGTCACTGCACCCCAATTAAGTTTGACTGAGACTATATTTTTACTAACACTTATTGTGTAATTACTTCCTAGAAGTAACGGGCACGAATGATCAATTTCCAAAAACTCCCAACATGGACCTTAACTTAAACAGACTAAAACCCCTTTTTATCATAAAATGTGTGTATTTTGTACGTTAAACCTAAAAATAATTCCATGGGACCAACTCTAAACTCTATAATGTAACATCTGAAATGCCCGATCTGGTCAAGTTATTCATGAACAACTCAAAACAATAGATACAGAAGTGACACAGAACATGATACGAATCTTCGACTCGCCCGACTTATTCTGCCTTCACACAACTACCTGCCCAACTATAATATCCGTGGTACCATCAGCATATTAAACATTTTTTTCGTTATTATAAATTAATTATTTATTTTCTTAATAATCTTAACAACCCAATCTAATAGTTTTGTTCCATCTCATAACTAAATAAGGTAACAATTGAAAAAATAGTTCATAGGGAAGAAGAGAAGGAAATAACGAATAAAGAGAAGGAAAAAAAGTCGGTCAAGTGCTACCCGGACTCGCGCACCGAAGGTTCCGGACGAACCTGTTTGATTTTGTTACAGCTTAAAGATACTATAGACCTGAGTTATTGGTATGAATTTCAATTTAATACCTGTATGCATTTATGCGTAAAGGGGTAGTAACTTTAAAATTATTGTATATTTTTTTATTATGTATATGTTGTAACTAAAAAATTACGGCTATCGCAATTTTTGCTTTATCTGGGCTATAAGATATTGCTTCGTAAAAAATTTCAAGATTCTAAGTTTACGGGAAGTACCTGTAGGTTATAATTCTCTTGAGAGTTCCAAAAATTTGCTGAATAAACGGCGGTATATTTTGATTGCGTTGAAAAAGGGTCTTGACAGTCGGACCGATGACGAAGTGATCCTTTAAGGGTGCCGCTTTTTCCTTTTGTGGTACGGAACCCAAAAACCCTGTGAATATTTACGTCGGCTACAGCTCGGTGTCTTGTATTTCTTATCAGTTATGCTTTTGAGCCTTTTATACGTGTATTTCGGTTTTGGGCGTCAAGTTATATTTTATTTTACACTCTCTTACTTTTTATATCTGCTATTTTAATTACCATACTAGATATAACCTTGGTCCCGTTACTGATTGGGGTTTGGAATACCTACACTTACGATCACAAAAGTTCATTTGTTATTTTATTGGAAAACGCGATTTTAAGCACATACAACCTTCCGTACGTGTCGGATCGTGTACCAATTTTTAACACTGCAATATTCACTCACTAACTTTATGGTGTCGATTTTGTCAAACCGTCCTCATAATTTTTCCCAAACGCCAAGAGATGTATGATTAAAAAAATCCTTAAATTATGTGAGTCCATTGTACAGATATCGTTTACCTACCACTGTACACCACAACATTATGTAGCAAGCTCAAAAATTAATGATCATTACACGCTGGGAAAACAGTTCGCATGCGGTGTGGTGAGCCCTGCCCATAAATTAATTACACTTTTATTTATGCTCAATATATTATGCCGTGATTTTGGTAGGTGGAATTCGTAAGCACGGATTTTGTTTTAAATACAGCTTATCTTACGTACAAAATTCTCGTGTCACAATGTTCGTTCCCGTACTCCTCCGAAACGGCTTGACCGATTCTCATGAAATTTTGTGA
>DWIJ01000663.1:0-10517 GCA_018248315.1 Chioides albofasciatus
GTGTAATGAAAGATAGAAAACTGTTTAGAAAGATTATATGCAAATTAATTATTGTATACTTTGCCATCTATAATAGTACAGGCGCTATTGTCGTAATTCTCTTATGTGGTAGTCTTTGTTTCCATTATAGTTGCGAGGGAAAAAGTTACTGCTAAGTAATGGACGAAAAGTAAGAATTATTTTTGACACGAACTATGTTAAAATTTGTTCTCTCTCTCTCTCTCTCTCTCTGGGTGCGAAGTAAATAAGTAGAATCTTTACATCTTGTACTAATATTTAAGTTAAATCCTTTTGGTAATTTTCAAATTTATTGTTCATTATAACATTATTTTAGACTGTGTTTTGATTCTCAAATAGGGTCCTTAGGTAAGTATTAACATTATTTAATAAAGAATGTAGTTTAAAATGGCCTTCTATACTCAAAGCTTCACGAAACGACATTCATGTCATGTCATGGGTACCATGGACGCATAAATACTAATACAAAAACTCCCAGACCCAGAATAGATAACCAAATTAATCATTTAGATGTCTGTCTGGTCGGGGTCGAACCCGGAATACTTTGAACCATCAGACCGTATGGTGACCACCCTCCAACGCAAGTTGTTAAGTAAGCTTTGTATGATATATGTATACATTTTCGCTCCGTCATTATAAAGAACGACGATCTCCGTAGCTATAGGAAAAAAACATCTTTAATCTATTTAGGTATCGTTTAAGTAACAAAATAGCGCTTGATAGTAAACTAAAAACTACAATACAATCAGTCTGATCACTGTCCAGTTACACGTGTCGCTGCACTTACTACATCGCAATAAACAAAAATAATGCACTGAATAATTGAATGGGCCTTTGCGTCGCCGCCACCGAATATAAAGGATGCGCTAAAATGTACTTACTATAAATTGTTTGGTGCATAGTAATGGGCTTGGTGTACATCTGGCTCTGTTAGAAGTTGCGTTTTTATCTTTGGCGTTTATTTCTAACCGTTTTTCGCAATTACATTGAGACATTGTGGAAATTTCGATATTGCATCTTTATTTTAAATACCAATAATTTGGTAGAGGTCAGTCTGTAGAGCTCTTTGTCTCCTTATTTACTGTAAAGAAAGTGTTAAGAGTTGCCGTGCTTTAGTTAGAAGGGTGTCGTGACATTTAAACGACGCATTGCATCTTAGGCTGACGTTATGTAGAACTTCAATTAAGCAAGTATATTTTGTTTTCATTATGCATATCCATAAACTATCTGATGCAGTTATCACGTCTATTATATGAATTAAGTTTCTTGGACGTAGGAAATATTCAACAATTTTAAAGTTTTTTTGCATTTAAACATAAGCTTACAGCCCTACGTATCGGTAGGTATTTACAAGTGTACATAAAAACCTTCAAGTAAGGACGTGGTCGTGAAACGTATAATCAAATGTAATTTAGGCACAAAAACATGCGCCATGCCATGCACCAATATGCGTTGTGCACAAATTCCAATAACCTGATGTGCCCCGGTCCTGCCAGTGGCATTGCATTGGCGGGAAAAAACGAGCAAAGATGGCGGTCGACGCGATCTCGGATGCAAATGGTGGACGCAAAAGCGCCGCCGGCACATTTAAATGTCGCCAACTGATGCCGATTCCTCGACGAGCGTCATTTTTGTTCTATTTACCGGATCCATTGTGCCGTAAGAATCAACCGCTCCGCTTAAATGGGAACCGAAGATCTTTGAATGGATATTTT
Organism: Chioides albofasciatus; assembly: GCA_018248315.1. Taxonomy (NCBI): domain Eukaryota; kingdom Metazoa; phylum Arthropoda; class Insecta; order Lepidoptera; family Hesperiidae; genus Chioides; species Chioides albofasciatus. The sequence continues at coordinate 1,734 of DWIJ01000663.1, forward strand.
GCTTTGATTCGAGGCATGTTGCGTCTTAGCTTTTATTAAGTTGTAATGACTTTAATTAGCTTACACAAATGTACAATTACAATACAATTATTACAATGTGCAATTAAGTTTTCTGGCGATGTGGACGAGATTCTATTAAAACTTCATCTTTTAATTTACACGAGGTCTTTGTTTAAAAAAAATCATATTAAATTAGTGGCAGGAAAAACCGACAAACACATCTTTTAATTTTAAATGAATTTTTATTCCTACCATATTCCGTTATTGTAAGTTTCGTTTACTGGTGGGCGTGAAATATAGACAGACGTTTAGAAGGTTGCTTGCGGTAAATGAACATCCTTAAATATTTCGCGTGGGTTGATATTGGTCAAGGGTTAAAAGATATTTGCATAGGATGATGAGAAAAATAATATTCTCATGCATAAACGACAGGATAACTGCGTAGTATTTAATGTAGATGCCTAAATTATTGGTTAATTATAATTCTACATAGTCATTTCGAGCGGAAATTTCAAAGAAAATATGCGTCATTCCAGATAAGTAGGCAGTGGGAACTTAACAACTTATTTATTTACCGGTTGTATATAATATTGTAGATACATATGTACGTAGAATACCTATGTAGAGAAGTTAACATTTCAATTCCGGCAATATTAAATTAGAACTTATTTTAGATCAATTAAAACACATGCAGATCTGGAAAGCAGTCGTATTAAGAGCAATACCTACATTAGGAAATCAATAAGAAGCACACCTTATCTTGGATGGAAGATTTGATAAAAGTTCATGTCCACTTTGTTTTAATGCTTCAAAAGATTCGTTAAACTGTTGAGCTTGGTTGATCATTTGTAAATCCAAACTGGATAACAAGGATACCTCATGCATGACTACAACGCTCCTTTTTAATCTCCTCAGAAATCTGATTGGAGGATGCCCCAAAAATTGCGAATGTAATACAATAGCATAACAATAGGTAGGTACTGGTCATTGGACGAATATGACATTTAAAGATTTCTAATTGCGCAGTTTGGAGCGTAGATTACTTCTTGCAACGTTTTGTTAGGCTCAATAACTAGGGCTCTGAAGTATCTACTATCTGGTTAGGGTACCAGAAACGCAAAGTAGGTAGTTGAGGATACCAGAAATCAAAGTAGGTATATGCTGCCTGCGGCTCTATTTACTTATTTCGTCTTCACAATCATCCTTTTTGCCTATTCTTATAACTAGTATGGATACTTTCAGTTTATGTAGGTATGCATTTGTTTTATTGTAATAAACAGCATAGATAGTTGTTGTAACTCTCCTTGCATCGAAGGAATGACGTTAACTTTGTTTTATGTTATTACCTTTAGTACCTACCTCGATACCAATAATGTAAAAAATTACTGCTACAGCATCTGTAGCTAAATAGTAGATAGTTTTATTTGTTGTTGCTAAGAACAATTGCACATATGCATGCATATGTTCAGGAAATGCCAATACACACCTCAAGACACCAAACAGGCCATTCATCTAATTCAATCGAACCTGACATAAATCAGCGAGCCGCGAACGCGACCGATGCCGATGCAGAAATACGAGTATGGCGGCGGCCCGCTGTCATCCTTTCCCGCGCAATTTACATACTTTAGCATTTGCGTATCTTGCGTTTGAGCCGGAATATTCCCACGATCCGTGTCCTGATCGTAACGTTTGATCTCTAAATTAAAATCGTTTGGTGAACGTTTGCAGTTGTTGATAGGTATCGACACCGGTGACCCAATTTTACTCGTCGAGGTAAAAGCAAAAGGCAAGGCCGAGCTGTGTTGTGCGGTCATTCCTTTAATTTTAAGTTTGGCTTTATTTTCTTCATTAGTTGAAATGTATAAAGCGAACAGCATGCGGTGTTGGTCTTTGGTCAGATATGTTACGGAACATTAACAAAACAGTTACTACAGGAATTAAATCACGTTATATCACCCTGATCTAAATGTAAAGAAATGCCTATGGATCTAAAAAATAAACATTCTGTCAGTCAAATTTTACGTTAAATTAAATTTGACTGGAAAGGTTATATTTCAGGACATTACCCTAAAGATAAATGTTTCCCAACGTTGTGAAATCCAAATACAAAATTCGTTCAACTAAACATCTAGCGCGAAAACCGGCCAGGGCCGCACCTAAGTTTTATTTTTAGCTGATGCTATAAATTATAATATTGTCCAATCGTGAATTGATGGTCTAATCCAGGGTGTTCTAAGTCTTAGGTTATGTCACTAAGGTAACCTTGTGACTGCAAGATGTTCAGGAATATTCAAACACATACAATTAATATGACAACTAAACAACCGTTAATCCAACTTCCTTCTGCCAAAATAGACTGCTTACAACGCCAATAATTCTTGAGCATCTGTGTTCATTATGGGCACAGATTATATAAGTACCCATGCTACTGGTCGTACGTAGTCGACGCAGACCTTTAGTTGCAAAGCCTAGCGTGAGCCGTGTACCACTGTCAGTTAGCATGAGATATTGCATGTTCGGAAGATCTACACCGATGGTCGTTGTTCATGTACGTTTACAAAGTAGATAACAGAATTTAATTTTATCTTGGTGCTTATAGCTATGAATTAAAGTATGCGGTACGCTTGGCATTTCAATGTGGGTACTGGACGTTTAACGTGTTTCTGTTTGCATTAACGCTGTTTTATGGGTATGTCTTTAAAAACGGTAAAATAGTGCCAGGTGGGTGCTTTGTTCCGTTTTATCAAACGGCTCTTTACTGGCGAAGCATTGAAGAGTGCTAAACACGTTGCTAGTCTAGAAATTTGCAACGGGATAACGTAACGTTATATGTGGAGTTTCTTTTGCTTCTTCTCCATAGCGAAACACCATCCGAAGCGGTGGTAGTTTGTTGACGAGTAGTTCAAAACGAGTTCTTTATGAATTAATTTTGAATAAATGAGATTTGAATTTGAATTGTGTTATACCTGCGATTAACTTTAGATATGTGGATATCTTGAAGACTAGAAAGCACAGCTATTTCAATACCTTAATCATATCAGCATATTCTCAATCGGACTTTTAGTTCTACCTAAGTCTACTTATCTTAGTAAATTGTATTAAGTATTATCCGATATTGATTTAATATTTTGTTAAGTAATCCTTTAACGGATATGGATGTATTATGTACCTACCTACCGTAATACTAAGAGTAACTAATATTTAATAGCATTAAATAAACATGGACGTATTCACTTGTCCATTCTAGATTAACACATCGCTAAAGGAATGTGTTCTGAGGAATGGCAATAAACAACAATTTAACGAATTGTGGGGTTAACTGCGCGGTGAAATCAAAGATGTATTTATTAAAATATACTTCCTACATTTGTATACGTGAAAATTGAATTGTATTATATGTATAATATGAATGTTGGGCAAGGGTATTAAGGGTAGATTTTCGAAATTGTATTAAGATCTCTCAAGTCTACAGGTTCCCTTACGATGTTATCCTTCACCGTTAAGGACAGTGAGATTTTAGTTAGTAACGTACAGTTAGAATGCTTCGTATAAAATGCATTCACGTAAAAAAATTCAGATGCATTTCCATATCTTTACAGTGTACATATGTATGTGTTGAATTGACACCTTAATGTAATATTATGTGTCTAAATGAAAAATATTAAATAGACAACAGTCGTAATCTACAAAACTGACGCTCTCCCATTACCCTTTCGCGAGATCAAACGATTAGGAGCGATTCCATCGATTATCTCGTCCATAATTACAGAACGTATCCTTGCATCGTTGTTATCTCCATTCCCCACACGTGTTATTTCGTTATAATTACCAACGGCCAACGATTAAACTCTTAACTTAATGATAGCATGCACTTTTTTAATTGTGGCAACCCATTTGAGTTCGAAAAAGGAGGTTTTTGTAATTCTCTAATCGTTATTTTTATTATATAGCAAGCATTTGACTTTGTCGTTAGAGCGAAACAACAACCACGACAATTCCAATGACGATTTGTTTGTTTTAATTAGTACGTGTCAAGAGAAATTGTTTAATTATGTGTAAAACGTGTAAAAGTAATTTATACCAACATATTTTTATTCTTTGATCTCTGATAATAAATTACTGCGATACATGTTTTTAAACAGTTTTTATCAAATTAGTGTCCGTGAAAGTCCCATAATACAATTTATTTAATGACAGAGTTCCTCACGAAATAACAGGACTAATTGAGGACCCTTGACCTTTAAAAATAAAAGAAAACAAGATCAAATATCAAAGCGCTGACCGTAAACAAATTCGTGCAGACGATTTCATTCAGAGTTCGGAATTTAAAATTCAAATGTCAACGGAAGTGACGAGCGACCCGATAATGGGCGATGCGTGCGCGCGAAACGGCGTCGCGATCGGAAATTAGTCGAGCGAGCTCCGCAAATCGTCTCCGTGACATTTCCCATCGTAAGTAGAAATTAATGATAATTTTAACTCGTTGTGCCCTTTGCAGCCGTTCCCTACACTTGATTTTATCCGAGTAGTAACGGATAGTTTATACCACGCATTATGTTTATTTCTAAGAAATACATATTTATTAAGGCTGTTCATAGTTACTTGTGTCGTGTTGCACCATAGTTCGTTTTAGAATATATTGCAAATAAGTTATCCTACATTGCTACGTTTCATTTATGTATTTATTTATCAACAATGTACGGTTTGACTAAAATGCAGCTGTAGGTTGCTTATTAAAGTTCCACGTAGAAATGTTTTATTCAATTTTAAATAAATAAAAAAATCGAATGTCCATATTTCTGTATTATACCTTGCAGTAACTAAACACTTCTATATATTGGGCCCATTTGAATTCTCAGAGTTTTTGGTGGCAAGCAACGGTAAAATCACTACGAGGTAGGATCATGTTCTTTGTGAATCGACAATAAGTCTTAAAAGCTTATGTCACTGCCACACGTAAAATAATAAAAACAGTAAAAAAGCTTAAAATTACCATTTTCAAAACTTATTCTCTTTATCGCCCAAAAGTTGCAAAATACAGCCGAGAACATAAATACAAAGAAAAACATACTTTAATAAAGGATCTTAATTCACTCCTAGATCGATACAAATGCTAGCTTTATATGAAAAGTTAGTCTACATTATTTTTATATTAACACGGTGACGCAAATACAGAAACATATGTTAGGAAAAATAATAGCTGTGTGATTTATCATACGATAGTCATGGTATTTTTACTAATGTTTATAGAAAAAAATGATTCGTCATAGGAAACGTTTTTGAATGGCAGATTCCATAAAAGAATTGTAGTTTCCTTACCTTGAAACACATGAGTGCATTCAAAAGTGAACCTATACCCTGCATCAGATGTTTGACGTCACGGAATGTAACAATTTACTCCGAGACTCTATGTTCATTTCAATTATGCCGTATACATTACTCGCTTCATACTTCCTTTTAAAAATCATACATCTATACCAGCAATGTATGTTAAACATGACTGCAAAACAATATGAATTCTTAAGTTTCGTAGCAAGAACTAGTTGATCGTATGTAAACTTCCACACGGATCAATTCCGGAAAGGCACGTGAGTCATAAACTATCAATTAAGATTTGCAAAATAAAGAATCTAAAACACTTATTTTAACTGATGATATTAATCTTTAAAGATATATGTATTTATCTTAAATTTACTTACTATAACAGACTTCACATAATGTTCAGTAAGACATAGACGTATAGGTTTTAATAATTGCCTGCACAATAATTTTAAGTATAGTATTTTATAGTCCAATTTCGAGAACGTGAACATGATTATTGTAAGATTTTTTCCTCTAAAATTTAAAGATAAATTTAAGAGTTGTGTGTTTTACTTTTTTCCATGCCTCATATATCTAATATTTTGTAGGATAAATTCGCATTTGGTTCTCTTGGTATCTTTTAAACACGCTCCATACTCATAATAGTAACCTGTATTCAGATGAAGTTCTTTTTTGTAAAATTGTGGTACTAAAACAGCAAGCGGTGCACCTAATAATTATACCACAATGGCTAATACTCCATATGGACATCTGTTATCATCTCTATATATGAAGGATTGTACCAAAGTCGATCATTGATGCATTGCCACTTTTGAAGGCTAAGATAGCCGACTCATATGAAAGTAAAAACTGCTTCACGTTACAAATAGATGTGATTGTGGAACCCCAGGTCGGACCATATTGGTTCTACCATCTTTTACAACATAAGAAATACTGGAAAATTATATTCAAATTATGCTTTCCTCTAGCCATAGCCTACTTATTTTTACCAGTCTCCCACGAATCTTACCTTCTGTTTCATGGTTTTTGTCACGTCTTATTTAAATCTACTAAAATTGTGTAACAACAAATGTTAGCTCATACTCCTATAATATGATTTAAACAAGCGTAACAAACAACATTAAATTTTTAAACCAAAGTAATTTGTCTATAGATATATCTAGTAGCTACACAAACACAAACAATGTGCAAGTTCGCTCTTGAACCGGAAAGGGGCGTATTGTTGACGTGCAATTTATCAAACAAAAATGTAATGATACGTCTATTGACACCGTCGCTAAACCAAATTTCACGGTCTTCTCCATATTGTGTTGCGCCCAAACGGCGAATATTATGCGCGTTCTGTTTGGGTAGCCTATAGGGTTGTCGATTTTACTTGTGTTTATATTTTGTCGTATTATATTTTGTCGGACATATTTAAAGAAGTTATTGACCGTGCAAATTTTAACTAACTTAGTAAGAGTTTTATTTTGAGTAAGTGAAGTCTAAATAATCTTTTAATAAAATGACGTATTTTTTATGAAATTTGCAAATACGAAAAGTTTGGTTACTTAAATTTTGGTAACGAACCATTACATGGAAGCCTGTTAAATTTCATACAATTGATGAAGATAGAAATTCCTCGATTGGATGTACCTAGTTGTCGTATTTTTCGGAATTCCAACTTAAACGAGAGTTTAGGATTTACTAGCAGGAAATATTGATTTGCATGTATGTATGTAGGTATATGTTTTCCTTATTTAATTGTTAAAAAGTAACAGCAACCCTAACGACCAATGTATACCAACAATGCGACAATGCAACCAAAGTTTCTTAGGCAGTCGCACGCTAGTTTTTGTGGAGACGCTTTATAGACCTCCTCAGAGCGGTTCGTAGGCTATTACCGTTAAAATAGAAACAAAGATCCCAAATAGAGCCTTTAAAACTGCCCCGATGGCCGACAATGCCAATTTATTGCGTCATATATAACCTAGTGAAAGTTAACACGAGCTTTGTTTAACATCTTAACGGTAAAAGGCGGCTGTGTTGTAAAGCAGTGGCTTCAACAGGAGTTGTTATTTTATACCCCTAATAAACTGCTTGCGAAAATGGCAATGTCCTTTTCATAAATCACGCATTGCTTTCAGTTTTGTAAATTGGCTGCATATTGTAAACACTTGAGGAATTAATAGTTAGTGGTAAAATGAGACTAACATAGACTTTACAAGACTAGACTTTATGAATTTGTTAACTTATGTCTTTTAAAAATTCCCTATTAAGTGTTGCTTTGGTATGCAATTTTTGATAAGGGATAAATACTTGGTACGGGGCCCGTTGTTACTTGCTTCAACGGTTTAAGAAAACATCATGAGGTAACCTGCATACCCCTTAAGCTATCTTAAAAAAGAGTTCTCAAAGGTGTTTTCAGTCTACCAATGCGCACTTGGCCAGCGCGTGTAGACTATGACCTAATACTTCTCATTCTCAGAGAAGATGCGTGTCCAGCAGTGGGACAGTAAAGGTATAGACGAAAACAAGGCTTTTCCACTAAGTCCTCTGCCATTGATCACAAGTGGATAGATTAAGAATATTAGAACTTTGCTTTTGCTCTTGTGCGTCCCATGATATGATACATTACAAGCGAACTTACACAAACTTTTAAGACATAGTAACTCTACTTATTTACGGTACTATGGTGCACTAATCAAACCTTAAAAAAACTTATAGCTCTCTCGGAGGACCTCAAGTAGTACTCTTATCCTGTCTAGAGTTTACTAAATATGGGATTCGATTTCCATGAGGTTCGGTTTCCATGGAGTTCGGTTTCCATTTACCATTAGATTCATTCATGCCAATTTGCTACTTTTAATATAAAAGAGATAAAAAGAACGTTTAAACGTCACGTATACCCTATTACGTGAGTTAATAACAAGGAATAGATACCAATTAATAGAAAAAATATCATACAGGAACTTCAATCGAGACGTAATTTGTTCCTGATGTCTGATTGCTTTTAGAATGTAAATCTTAAGTGGGAATTATACATATGTATGTGTATGTATACACGTGTATAGATACATTTTATTTAATTTAGCGGCACGTAGACTGTTGAACCTCGTACGTAAAGAGAGTTAAAAATTCAATCCGGGTTCGTTTTTATATGATATCGACTGTCGATAAAAGCATCACAGTATTAAACATTTTAATTAGATGACTTAATAGTAGCCATTCGATTGTTCCGGGTAAAAACCGGGGTGACCAAAAAAACACGACAAACACAGTTTTTTACATACGCAGTTAACAAATAGACATACATGTCCAAGATTGCAAAATTCAAAATACGCATTAGAGTTCATTGAATTGTAGAACTTCGTATTATGAATTATTCATTAAAATACTGTTTGCGTTTTTGATATAGTTTAATTTCATAATTCATTTAGTTTTAAACAAAAAAATTAACCGTCAAAATTAAAATAACGA
>DWIJ01000664.1:0-10515 GCA_018248315.1 Chioides albofasciatus
AATGTCTATGCAGCACCTAGCAATGCATTATAGGGAACATAGGCCAGGCGTAACACTACGAAAATATTCACAAGAAAATTTACACAAAACTAATAACTTCCATATCTGACGACCAATTTTTGTAGTTTGATTATAGGATGTAATATTTTAATCAAAATAAAAATGAAATGGAATCCGATCGGTTTCCATTCCTCAGTACATCATCACGTCCCGATGAGAGCGGAACTCTCCAGCTCCCCGAGGTGTCACTACATGCTCCTTCAAGACGCGGTTTAAGTGATAAGATATGGGCGGTTAATTGAGTGGTGCTTTAAACAGCGGACTTAGTTACTAAAAATTTCATTTACAGTAGCCCAACCAACTCAGCCGTCGTCGGCCCATTAGTATCTCACTGCTGGGAATGTGTGCCTTAGAGTGAGAGGAGTTAATCGCACTGGCCAAGAGCGAATTAGTAGACCTCACAGATCTCTGAGACTTTTTTAAAGAACTCAGACGCAATCGTGCTGGCTTCCTCGCTATTTCTCTTCACTGTTATTGCAAGTGATTATTTATTTCCACCACTAAACTAACACTTATATACCTATTTGACCTGCATGTATGAACCTACGTTTTGGTTTGTGCGGCTACGCTGAAATGTAAGATGTTTCAATTTAGTACTCAGGAGCATCAATGGCGATGTATATCGTTTGTGTATGATCGATGTGAGAAGATTCAGGATCGGTTGCTGATGTTCATAGGCATCAACGAAGATATATGGTCAACGGATCATAAATCTTCAGTGTTGATGATTCTCGTGGTGAAGCAGTGACTATACCGGTCTCACGCGCCAAGGGCGCCGGGTTCGATCCCCGGCCAGACAGACCATTGATGGGTGAATTTAGATGTGATTTAGATAGATAATGTAGTGTTTGGGTGTTTTTGTTTCTCCATGGCACCCACGACACTGTTAATGGTGTGGGCTTGTGTGTGTAGAAAGCGTCATAAGTCACTGTTCGATAGATTAGTATATTAGATATTTTTATATGCAACATAATGCAACCATTCAACTCAACCTTTTAGCTGGCCAAATCTCTACAAGAAATTTTACATCATTATGTATATAAGCGTACGTATATTCATTAATATACGTACGCTTATGACTTATACCATACAACTGAGACGGCAATCGAATACGTGCAATATGCCACTTTACATGTAACAAATTTCAGTGTATTTTTCCTAAAATAGAGTTGCAGTATCGAAATGTAAAGCTAAATTAGGCACTGCAGTTTAACACCGTGGAATAGCAAATGAAAGTAGAAAGCTTAATTTGTTATCAGTAATATTGTAAATTGATTACAAATTAAGGTTTCTACTTTCATTTGCTCTTGCTGTTCGACTCGAGGCACCACGACCACACCTATCTCTGACTAATAGTTAAGTGTAAGCGCTTCTGTATTGAAAGGATGTAGTAAAGGAGTTGTACAAGGTGTTTCAAAAGAAATTTTGTATTTGTTAAGCTTACTGCGCGAGTACAATGCAATCGAGGGGCGCGGGGGTTATTTATGTTTCTATTATTTTTATAATATACGAGTAACAGATGAGCATGCAGTCCATCTGATAGTAAGTGGCTACTGCGGCCCATAGGCATCTATAATCAACCTCAGATAAGATTACATTCCTATCTGAATTCGGCCACAGATGCGCCACTACCCTTAAGGACTGAGCTGGAATGTCTCGGAAAAGTATGTTTGCCTATGTATGGTTATATCAAACGGTAGCCTTGTCTAATATAACCATACGTATTCGTATTTTTTCTCGTATAAAAAAATTCAAATTAGTCGTCTAGTTTCGGAGCCTATTCAATTCAGCAATAAATGGCACATTTTAAAGTGATAATTAAATTATAGTTAATGCAAAAAAAATAGTGTATTTTCGAAATGTGCAAACTATAACTATAACTATATTTCGTAATAGTATTAATTAATGTATGGAAAAAAATTGCCTGAGGCTTGGATACATAAGAGTATATAGAAAGAAAAGGATCGGAGCCGCAAGCGAAAGCTTGTACAATATAATGTCTTTAGTTACATATGCCTTTCTGAGAACAGTCCTTATAGTAACTAAAAGTAGTGGGCTGATTTGCCCGGGGCTTACATGAACTTAAAATTGATTATGTCAAACAATAAGTAACTTAAACAAGGCTGAACTTAGTAGAACAAATAATGTCATAAATATTGTTATAAAGTCGTTGAGGAAAGAATGCACAATGTAGATCGCCGGAGGCTATGCGCTGTGGCGATCCGCAGTAGAATCCTCGTAGCGGCGTAGCCTGGTAGCGGCGTAGCTCGTAGCCGCGGCGTAGCTTCGTAGCTGTAGCGCTCTAGCTATTGCAATTGCAATGGGGTACAGAAATGCGCATACTTCGTGCGTAATTTTTTTTGGAATTTTTAATCGCACGTTTTATAGCGCTATTTGATCTTATGGGTAGCTCGAAGAAAAAGTAAGATGACCACGAGAGCCTGATACAATTTTTTTCTATAGTTTGTCATATATGTCGTTAACCAACACCGTTAACCACGGATTACTACAAAAATAAACAAAATAAAAATGTTATTGAAAGTGGAGGAATACAATATAAGTAGAATTTAATTGTTCTTACAAACTACTCTACAGGCACAGTCAGTAGAACTTGTTTTTTAAATAAGCCAGGACTAGTATTTATAATATCAATTTTTTTAAAATTTACATTATAATTACGCATCATATTATACATAGGTGAGCGTTTACCGGCATTAGTGCGACATTTACCAATAGCAAAAAATGGTAATTCCCTACGAATACAAGTTCGATGAGGAACTGTATAATACAATTCATCGTTAAGAGGTATGCAGTCGTATTTCCCATGGTAAATATCATATAGAAGAAACGATATAAGTTGAAGGCGTCTAGTTTTAAGCGTTTGTATGTTGTACCTTTTAAGAAGAGAAAAATATGAGCATTGATTGTGACCGAATTTATAACTTAAACGTTTTAAGTATTTCTTTTGTACTAATTCGAGCGCATCTATGTATTTTTGATAAAATGGATTCCACACTGATACAGCATATTCTAATTGAGACCGAACGAGACACTTGTAGATATAAAGAAAAGTGGACGGTTGGGTAAACGCCAAACATGTACGCATTACAAAACCATACATTTTAAAGGCCCTATTTATGATATTATCGATATGTGCATCTAAATGCAGCTTGGAATCTAGCGTCACACCAAGATCTTTTATTATTTCCGTTGAATTTAAATCTGTACCGCAAAGTGTATATTTATAATTACTAATCACCTTTTTTTTTGTAAACCTTATTACCTTGCATTTATTTAAGGCAAGATCCAATTTGTTTTGTTGGCAATACATTGAAAAACAGTCAAGATCTGCTTGGATTTTAGCATGGTCATCAACACTGTTGATAGTGTGATAAATTTTTAAATCATCTGCATATAAGAGAAATTTGCAATGTTGAAAACAATAATTTACATCATTTATAAAAATAATAAATAGCAATGGTCCCAAAATGGACCCTTGAGGGACGCCAGATGTTACAGGAACGAAAGCCGACTCGAATCCATTGACAACAACTTTTTGTGTACGGTTAGAGATGTACGATTTAAACCAACGCCAGAGATTTCCCCGAATTCCGTTGTATGCTAGCTTATTAAGTAGAATTTTATGGTCAACTCGGTCAAAAGCTTTTCGAAAATCTGTATATATGCTATCCGTTTGTACATTGTTATCTAGTGCTCCGTAAAGATAAGTTGTGTAGATCAGCAGGTTCGTAGTGGTAGATCGTTTTTGAACAAAACCATGCTGTTGTTCAATTATCTTACTATGTAAAGATGGATAGATACTCTTATGTACAAGACGTTCAAAAAGCTTCGAGAGAGTAGGCAAAATTGATATCGGACGATAGTTTTCGATGTCTTTTTTTGAACCACCTTTATGCACAGGAACAATCCGAGCTGATTTCCAAACAGAGGGGAATATGCCATCAGACAAGCAACGACTAAAGATATGATATATTGGCTCAAAAAGTACGTCTGCAGTGTGTTTAAGAAAAAGAGCAGGTATATTATCTACTCCTGATCCTTTGGATGCATCTAATGTTCTAAGTTCCTTTAATATGTCTTCTTTATTTAGAAGAATTTTATTTATCAAAAGGTCGGAAGCTATCTTTGTATCTGAAATATTATCGATGTCAAAATTGTCACTTACATCTGTGGGTTCAAAAACAGAGCTGAAGAATGTGGAAAAAAGATTGCATATTTCTTCTGGAGTATTAGCAGTTGAATGTTTATAATACATGGATTCAGGTATCTCAGATTTATTTTTTTGATTATTGACATACGTCCAGAAGTATTTTATATTATTTTGCAAACTACACTCCACAGAAATTAAATACTTCCGATAACACCTCTGGGATTCCAATTTAAATCTTTCACGGTACATAGAAAACTCACATTCATCAATCTTATTGCCGTATTTTTTCCATTTTTTCCAAGATACATTTTTATTTTTAAATATATGTACTAGAGCACGCGAGAACCAAACTGGGTACTGAGACAATTTAATTATTTTAGTCGGAACGTGGTTTCTTATAACAGAATAAATTGCTTCGTAAAAGGCAGATACCATGTGTTCAATATTTTTGTATGTATATATTTCATTCCAATTGATTTTTTTCAAATCCTCGTTAATTTTTGAAAAATTGGCTATTTTATAGTTATATTCTATGCGAGGCTTAATTTTTAATGGTATGAAATTATCACGAAACGGCGTTAGTACATAAAACGCTGGGTGACATTTATCTAAGGGCACTAGTGATACTGGTGCTAATAAAGACTTACAGTTTTGTATGTTTGTAATAAATAAGTCAAGCAACCTATCATTAACATTTTTAAAAATATTAAGTTGATTGCCACCCGATATAGATAAGAATTTTATTACATTTTTATTGGCCCGACTATAATTCGGACGAACAATCGGTTGTGAGAACATGTTATCATCTACCCAATCTAAGGTTGGCAGGTTAAAATCACCCGTCACAATAAAATCATTTACCTCAGGGGATTGTACTACGTACGTTAAGTAATCAAAATACGTAGCATACACTTCCGAGTCGAGATTTGGCGGTATATACGCGGCGCTTATAATGCAACAATAACTGCGAACACGCAGTTCGAGTAAGACATGTTCCATAAGAGGCGAAGGCGGCGGCGTGCGGGACGCATTTCATGCTTCGAATCTTTTGTGATTTTCTGGGTCAGCGAAAATAATACCATGAGTCAACTTCTACAAATAGGTCGCCTAAAATATCAATGAGAAGTGTTATAATAGTCGTCACATAGCATTCATGGCGTGAACAAATTTCACTCGCTCAGTTGCATCAGATCTAAAACCGTTCCCAGGTGAATCATTCGTGGAATCGTTCCAGAATCATATTTTGTATCGTCTATTTCTTGTTTCTTGTCCAATTCTAGTTGCGAAAATACCAATAGAAGCGCAAAACATGTATTTAGATACCTATGTCTATCGTTGCAAAGTTATAGATGTCGTTTAGTCTCAAACAAACAGTGTCATATTGCTTATTTCTAGAAGGTCGTGTTTTAGATAGATTACTTATGAAAATGACTTACAAATATGAATTTTGCAAGAGTATTCGAAAAATTAATAATAGAATAGATACAGATAGATTCTAATGTCCCTTGAGAAGATAGAATCGTCATTAGATTTATACTTAGTACCTAATGGCATCGTAGGTATTTATCAACGATCAATCAGAGAGGCAACGACGTACCTACCTTCCGAGAAATCTAATAGATGTATAATACCTACTAATACAGAGAATAATTTTCAATGTAGCTACATTTTATTCGAAATTCTAAGAATAGGTGCGTACTTAGCTATCTGCGATAGAATTCTTGGATGTCAGAGAATGCATTCCGCGGCGCTTTCAATAAACAAACTATTTGCGTGTTGATGGACGATGAGTAGTAACCGCCAAAAATACCCACTTATAGCTTCAGAACATTGTTTCAACGATTAGCCGATTCTCGAGCATTGTTGATGAGATATTGCGCTGTTTCTCGTAGTTTTATGACTTTCCTTTCTGTGTAATCATCACATTTCTCATTTCACAGTTCAGACGGATTTCTTAGATTAAATAATTTTTCCTGTGTTTGTCTATCATGTTGTCTTTGCTTTATTAACAAGTAGATAATATTTTGCTATCAGTTCTTGAATGATAAGTAGAGTTATCCAATAAGTTTCAGTGAATATTTTTATTACTTTCCATGATACGTTAACTTAATAGTAGACACTCTAAACGCTGTCTACAAATCACCTACTGTAGCTACCTGATTGTCTAGTCCTGACCACTTTAAATGAATTTGTTACGCTTAATAAAACTCAAGAAGATGACTGCGAAAAACTATGTCTTACCACTAGATATTCTCATCCTTATCTCTTAACTCAATGTATGTTTCTACATGTAAATGATTAATGTTTCCAGATGTCGATAGTCCCCATGATGTTCCGTGACTGGTGGGACGACTGGGACAGGCCCTCGCGGCTGCTGGACCAGCACTTCGGCATGGGCCTCCGCCGGGACGACCTCATGTCCTCCCTCGCGGTGCCCTCCAGCTCCCTCTTCCGCAACTCCTACTTCAGGCCGTGGAGGACCAGCCTTGCCAGGCAGGAGTCTTCCTCTACTATCAACCTCACTAAGGAGAAATTTGAAGTAAGTGACACAAATAATGTTATTGTATATTATCACTTTAATGGTTAAGGAAAACCTACATGCCTGAAAAAAAGTTAGGTATCTATTTACAAGACCCGTGCCTAATAGTAGGACCAAATTTAATAACATTGGTTATTAAAAATGAAGATTTAATTTATGGCTTAATATAAAAGACGATTGTGTACCTATAATTTAATAACAGCTATTTCTTTTACCACAAATTTTATTAATGACAATTCAATGGTATCCTGTATTTCGAAGTCTGGACTGGAAATTTGCAAAATGGCCATTATGGCACACTACTCATTAAAATATACTGTTATTGAATACACATTAAATTACCTCACGCTCGAGAACAATAAAAGGTCACCTGCAATGCTTTCAGTTCATAATTATTTAAATTAAGACCGTATCGAGTTATGGAGAGCTTGGGGAATTCAAATAACGTTAGAATTTCCTTCTTCTGCTAATACTTATTAAAATTAGTCTGAACGTGGGTAACATATTTATGAGTACGTACTTATGCATTTTTATCTATCCAAACCACTTACCTGTAAATGTTCTAAAATTCCAGGTCATTTTGGACGTACAGCAATTCTCCCCCGAAGAGATTACAGTGAAGGCATCCAACAACTCAGTTTTGGTGGAAGGCAAGCACGAGGAGAAGCAAGACGAGCACGGCTTCATCTCCCGTCAGTTCACCCGCAGATACATCCTGCCCACCGGCTACGAGGTCGCTGACCTCGTCAGTACCCTGTCCTCTGATGGTGTCCTCACGATCACAGCACCCAAACGCCAGCCAGCCGCTCCTGGTGAACGCATCGTACCCATAACTAAAACAGGCCCAGCCAAGCAGCCTGAGCCACCCAAAACGGAGCAACCCCGGGAACAGACCGTCCCCATTGTCACATCCCCCTAAGTCACTATTCATGTGCCACGAGACATCGATATAAGAATCGATGTTCAACGACCGAAACATAAATAGCATTTATTTAGATCACTGTTGGCCAACAGTGAGCAGCATTCGAATTGAACGAATTAGGTTTATGTTAAGAGGAATGCAAAACATCACTCATTCATAAAGTGTGTAGTATAATTTAATTATGATGCCCACTTTTATTTTGTATTAAATCGATATTGTGATAAGTTGGTTTTATTATTGATATAGATTAAAGTTTAGTTATTACTTCAATATCAGATTTATATTTTTTATGGACCATAGATAAAACCTCCCCTTTTCTTGTCTTCAATCCTCCATTCAATCCTAGATGGATTAACAACCATTTGGACAACCTCGTTAATATTTTGGAGGAATATTTTATATCGGGAGATTTCCATAGTTAGACCAGAAATATTTCCTAGATGCTTATAATCGTTAGATATATTTGCCAATCGAAACCATTGTTCCATTATATTCCTGAGTACGTACTACCAACTGGCCGGATTCCCCTTAGCATAGACGTGGAAGAAAAAATCTTCTAGGTGAGCCTTTTTTTGATCTCCCTTTAACGAAACTATGGGTTTATTATTATCATTTGTCTTATTATTATTTGTCAAGCTTAAAAGTAACAACCGTGGGACATTACGTCGAAAGTCGAAACACAGTACCTACTTAGGTATATACTTATCTGCACTTGTTACCTGCGTTAAGCAAACCGCGACGGTACATTAATGTTTAGCGAACGCACAGGCCGCAAAAAGCAATAAGAGACCCATGAACTTTGCGAATAATGAATAATAATTCCTTCACTAGTTAATGCAAAGCACAAACTGCGGTAAGGACGTCTAGCACACGTGTAAAAATGTCAACAATGGTCGCCACTTTCTATAAGTCAAGTGTTAAGAGCAATAAACAGAGCAATAAGCAGCGTGTTTGACTAATTTAATTTTCTCGTCGAGTCCCAGTTCAATAATATTGTTAATTTATCATTGTCCCGAGGGTTGGGGCGGATGGAATGCCGATGCCTTGCAACATTACTGATGACTGTTTTTATACGACCTTTACTTTTTCAACTTTAAGTCGTTTTGAAATAATGCTCAATTACATCTACTTAAATATATTTCTAGAGTCGTGGTAGGTAATAACGGTAAACCTACCTGTAGCTAAAACTTTGAATTAGGTACTTTTTAAGATAACCGTTATAAAAACATTGTAATCAGGAGAATAATATTGAAATAGGTAATTAGATTCTACTATTTTAATACACTTTAATAGCTTGGTTTTATTTTATTCCTTGTGTAAATGCTAAAATACAAGTCATTGTGTTGGTAAGTATAGTAGCGTCATCTAATGGCGCTACGCTCAACTACAATGATCGATAGATCGTTTTCGTAACGCCATCTATCTCTATTAGCTGGAAATGTATAATCATACGTTATTAAAATACTAATCGCTTGCTATTAGGAAAATTACGTATGAGTAATATATTTTTAGTATATACCCGTCTATTACATAAATAAAAAGTATATTAGTACGGATACATATAAATTATAGATAAGAACGTAGTCGTAAATGTTATACCAATTTATGTACGTAATTTTGTTGTTTTTAAGTTGGTTGAGCGTAGATATAAGCTTAAATAAAATTATTGATTTCAGACTAAGAATATCTACAGGTGGTTTTTGATTATTTTTTTCTTTTCACACAGGAATTGAATACAATAATACCCAGCATTTTAATAAGATGTACCTATCCTATACCTACTTGGTATCAAATAGATACCAAGTAGGTATAGGATAGTAAAATTTATAATCGTAAATAAGCATCTAAGTATTTTCTACAATTATTGGATGAAAAAGTTTTGATTGGGGGGCCAATTGTATTTGATGCACCCTATGATATAGGTAAGAAATGAAAGGCGTTTGTGAGAAGAATACCAAAAATAAAATGACGTTAGGTACTTTATTTTTATAAGTATTAAGTAATTTAATTTTTGGGTGTACAACACTATTAAAACAATCTTGTAGATTGTGTAGTAACTGAATACAGGGTTTCAAATGTATCTGTACCTACCTCCCGTCTGTCTAATATATATCTATTTACGTATTTACCAATTAGAGTACAATTTTCCGATTTAGCTTTTACATAACCTACCTTAGTAGAAGTTTATTGTAGTCAACAAATGGAAGGTACCAACATCGGTACCAATACTAACGCACCAAAAATAATTTATTTATGTACCTACCTATTTCATTACCCCGAAAACATATTTATCCGAGTAGGGGCGAGAGTAACGAGTTGGCGCTCAATAATGTGTGAAATAAAAGCAGTGAGCGCGGGTAATAGATCTCATAGCCATGGATCACTCAACTCTAAACGGCGGGCGGGAGGCGCGGGGCGCTTCATCAATCAGCCCCGAGCGATTACAAGGCGTTTGGTGTGAGTTGTGGGAATACGCGATTTGATTTTAGGTGTCCTACATACTGTTTTTCATTTTGTATTTAGAAGTAGCATTAGAACTATGCGTTTTTTTTGCATATTGTTTATATTTTTAGAAGTAGCAATAAAGCGATGCGATTGTTAGTGCCCTATATAAGCATTAGTATTGAAGTGGCAAATGAGTGAGCAAATGATTGTAAGTGGCCACTACAGCCGTTAGATACCTATCTGTTATTAACGCGTTAAGCCATTAAAGTCTTGCCTGCATAGGTATAGATATATAGCCCTTTGTAGCCGACCCTATTGTCGCAACCCCATCGCGCCTCTCGACCCTGACAAAGCGGCAACGCCGCATGCCGGCGCGCT
>DWIJ01000665.1:0-10513 GCA_018248315.1 Chioides albofasciatus
CCCTAAATTATTTGAAACCCTGCATTGCTATTTGTAAATACTTCGGAAAATGTTACATTATTATAGTATATCTTCAGTTTTTAATACAGAACAACCTAAATTGATACCGTTGTTTTAAACAAATTTGGCAGACTTTTTTTTTAGTTATTTCATAGGAAATTATTTTTTAGTTTGTAGGTTCCGATTAAATAAAGTGGTTCTTATATCGCTTCTCGCCAGCAGTGAAACCGTACCCCACCGTGGTCTATCGATCAATGCTTGCCTTTCTTACTTTAGATTGTAGTATTACTGGTTTCGTTGTTACTCCAAACTGTTACTCTCGTGGGTATATGTACCATTTTAGTAACTTTTGCCCGACATTTCTTATTGAATATATATCGCCTGTGACGTCAGAAGGTGTTTTTAAGATGGTGAAACCCTCTGTGGTTTCCGGGCCACCGTCACACCTATTTCTGCCTAATAATAGCAGTGTTAAGCGCTGATCAAGTTTAAAGAGTTTACGGGAAACATAATTTTTTGAGATATTCCAGCTTAGTCCTGAGGAGGAGCGGCGCTTGTGTGGCTGATCTCGGGTAAGAATCTAATCTTATCTGGGGTTGATTAAAGATGTCCATCGACAGTAGCCATTACCATCAGGTAAACTGTATGCTCGTCTCCCACTCCTGTATTAAAAAAAACTATGTATTTATGCTTTCTTTTTTTCCACGTCCAAATCCATAAGCGGAAGCGAGTCTAATTCTACAGAAGTAGATATATCATTCACAAACGTTACCTAACTCATAATAGTACCTCATTAATCTTTAAGCATCAGTTGTAACCTACCACATTATATTTGGAATAAATCTATTTGGCAGAGGTAATTTAAGTATTGCAACGATTTCCTTAGATTCCAACATCGAGGGAGAACCAGTTTTTGCGGCTCCATCTGGCCAGAAAGCAATTTCAATGATTATACGGTACTAAATAAGCGGCCTACTGACATATAGTGGGATGTAACTTGATTAAACTAGGCTTTAACTTAGTCTAGATATGGCCGCGACTTTGTCTGCTGTTTGTAAAATGAGTCTAGTATGGGATTTTTTCAAAAAAATCTGTATGATGGGTCGGACACACAAACGTTCAGATGCAGAACTAAAATCTTTATTTATTATTATTCCAGCTGTATAAATACATGCATTATAAATTCTTCCTATAATAGTTAGACCAAAAAATGCGGAAATCAGTGCGTGTCTGGGATAAGAATCTTGGACCACTCAGTGAGCGAGGTACAAAGGTTGGACCACAAAGCGACGCAGAAAACATTGCGTCAAATTTTACTGCTCACAGAAGTTTTTATTAATAAAAAACCTTTAGAAAGATATAATTATATGGAACAGAATTTCCAAAGCAAATAAATAAATATTGTGTTTCTTTGAAACCTACATAAAGATCGCTTTCAGGTAAGGTCGTCGTACTAATATGGTATAACTTGAAAAATGTGCTCATTTATCAAGACATGTAATCCTCAAGAACATTGTACGGTGAAAAGGAATAGTAGGGGAGCCCAAGAGGGGATTTCTGGAGTCACTCGAGCGCGTCAAATTAACATATGGGGGATACCTTACACCCTGTAGAGTACCTTAATCCATATATGAGCTTTCTATATAGGGGCGTTTGTGCAAGGCAGCACGTCTTTGTAAAAAAAAATCGGCGTGTGGAAATCAGCAGATTATGGTGTTCCCTGTTTTCTACCATTTTTTCCTTTATATTTAAAAATGTCATTTCTTTTGCAAGTTTGTGATTTTTACTTTCAAACATCATGCTCAAAACAGATTATTACAAATTCATTATTTACAGCATTTAATTAAACTACCTTTCCCTTAATCTGACTTTCTCGAGTATTTCCATCTGACTCATTTTTTTACATCTTTAAATCCTCTAGGTTTCCGCACCGCTAAAACGAAAAACATCATATAACCTTTTCTTCATTCCAACATCTATTCTAACATATACAATCCAAATGTCTCAACGATGCTCGAGTAACTACACATTTAGCATCTTCGGCTCCCTTACTATTATATTTGATAATAGCTTGTGTAATTTGTTTTATTCATGCAATTAACGTACGTAACTCAACGATTAAGGGTCGTTATATAAAAGTTCATGCAATATTTCTTTTTCAAATGTTCTGTGCGATAAAATTTAATCCAGTGACTAAGCGAGTAAGTTTAATATTCAGCCTTGTTTACTTCTATTACGATTTAATAAATGTATACAAATAATTAAAAATTGTTGCGTGTTTTTTCAAGATAACGATAACTTTAATCTCATGCTCGTTTGCGATACAAAGATGGTTCTAAGACAAATTTACTTATGTTTATAATGAAAAGATACTTAATTAAATTGTATTACAAAAGAGAGACTAGTAAATATTTTTATGACAATATCATATTTTTTTCTTCATATTTTTGTGTTATAGTAAGAAAGGATCACTTTAAAGTTGGCATGGCCAGCGACGCAAACAAAGCGGCAACAACAAAGCATGCATTTTATGGTTTAACCAACTACCGTTCTCAATACATCTACGAAATAATTCCCAGCACAAAGGTAGAGTGCGGTCATAATACCGGGCATACACTTCCGGCGCGGAATAGGGATGTGAATACAACGGAATGAATTCGATTAATTAGTAATCGATTTGCTTAAAAAAACTATTGTTAAATAAAATAAATCGGTTGATCGGTTGAGAAGTAATCGTTCAATGTTGGTTTTTAAAACTTGATTCAAAATTGGTCATCGAAACCAACGTTGGTAATAGACCTACGTTCAACATCCCAAAATTTGCTCCTTAATTAAGCAAAGAACATAAAGAAGGTAGCCAGCCGCGCTTTAACGAATGCTCTTTTAAATAATCGATTGTTTAAAAATCTATTATATTTTTCAAAATCGATTATTATACACGAACAATCGATTATTTTTTCGCATCCCTAGTACGCAATCGCTAATTCCAACAAAACTTCCGGAAGCAATTCCTTGGCGGATGTTCAGTCACTCTGCCCTACCTGCCGGCAGCGACTCCACGCTCTAGTTTGACTTTAACTTTAAATGTAATAAGGACTTTACGACACTTTCTAAGAAATTTAACTAACTTTTCTTTTATCCATCTACCCTATTCGCTGGAAATTCTAAAGTAGGTATAACTGAACAATTTTCGAAAGTGACAATGTGCAATTTTTAAATTTAGAACTATTTGGATTTTACGATTTATAATGTTAATTATTATTTTTGGGAAATAAACAAGCTGCACTCTTGAATAAAGTAAACGTGATGAAAGTTTTCGTGTTCCGAATAAAATGACGCAATTATTACACCTGGTTCATTTAAAATTTCTTGTGTAAAGGTATCTGCCTTACCGAGCAAAGCAATACAACGGATTTAAAATATGTTAAAACTATTAAGCTGCCCTTAAACAAGAAATTAAAAATTAAACCTACCCAATATACTCGATAAAGTACTCTGTGATTAAACCTCAAAGGTAACACGAACAACAAATGGCCAGCATCAAGTAGGATTAATTTCGTTGTTTTAAATTTAACTTGGTAGTCACCAGTTACCATGGAGTGGACTATACTCTCGTTTTATTTACCTATTACGTAAAAAAAACACAATTGTTACCTACCCGACCGTTTAATAATGCATAATCAAAAGGGAATCCATTAGTAAAAATAATAAAAGAAACGCGAATATTACCTTAAAAATACTTTTAAATTGCGCAAAATTCAAGCCCAAAAATACCGTTTACATTTGCCTTATTTAAATACAAATGATAAATATTAACGCAGTGGCAAACAGGACTCGAAAATAAAATTCATAAAGATCTCCTTTATTTTGGAAAATGGCGGGGTATTTTACATTTCGCGCTGTGCTTTACGCATTCACGTTTAGAGCTTTTCAGTCATTTTGAATAATACCTACCGTCCTACAGCGCTGGCAAAATGAAACTGAATTTTTGGTATTTTTTCGCATTTAATACGACTCCTTTTGTTTCTGTTTTCCTCCTTGAAATTTTCCGCATTTTAAGATGGTAAAAGCTAGTCTTAGGCAGTCTATACACTGATGGAAATTTACAGCAACTTATTTATGAAAAGCCGCTTTACTGAACGGTTGAGAGAGAGGCACTCCGTTCGTAAGGCCGTTAGCCCTGCAGTTCCTGTTCTATCCATATGCATAATGTTCTATCCAAATTCATATGAGACTGGCCATTAACTTTCACCCTCTTTATTAAAGCAGCATGGTAAAGCTACAGGTTTTTCCAGGTATTTGTTCCCATCTGTAAAATATTAAATAGTTGTAGCTAAATAATTTATGAGGAGAAACGGTCATAAATTATAATTCACCTGGGGCAATATCTTAGGCTTCCCGAAGCAGAAATCATTTAAATTAATTATTATTTACAGCGGTCACCGCTCTTTTAATAATTAAATCAACGAGTTTACGTGTAGATAGATATACGTGTGACAGTGGTGCCGGAGCAATCACATATCAAACTTTCATTAATTGAACACGAATAGAAGTCGCCACTGCATTGCTAGCGTTTAAAACCCTCCTGAAGAACGTTCAGCGCGAAAACCAGCTTTAAATGAGTAGCTTTTGAATTTTCGGAACACTACAAAACCATAACGCTGATGAAACAGTGCTGCTTCGTAAATCCCAATTCCAGGATGCCAAATTTGACCTGAACACCGTGCTAATTGCACGCTCGACCTCTTGCGGCCATCAAAAGCGCATAAATGTAAATCCCATGCATAATCCGAGACTATTGCCATAGGACGCTAGGACGCATATATCTATGACGTATCAACACTGTGCTATGCGTTCTTATGAACGAAAATGGCCTACAAATCAAATGAAAATCACGATCATGAATTTCGAGACACATGACGGCATTTTAGACTTAGTTATATTAGGAAAGGAAACGCTCTTGCAGTATCAGTATTAATGTCTATTAGAACATAGAAGCACGACACTGCCATCAATGACAAATATGAGGAGTAGCAACAAATTTATTGCCAGCAGCAAGCGACAGCAGGATAAGTGGTACAGTCACTGTGGTTCCACTGGGTACCACCGCAACACTTATTTCAAGCGTGAAATAGTGCCTGCATTTCAGTGGTTTTGATGCCGGCTGATTTGCATATGAGGTATCTTAATTCTTCAGGAGTGGCACTGGGTTTCAGGTAGAACCTATTCTATGGAGTTAGTCCCACATATGCTTTGCAGCAAAGACCAATTTCTATCAGGTGAACGGCAAGTTCTTTTGCCACTTCAATCTTATACCAAAAAGATAGCAAGAAATTCGCTTTATTATGAGTCGATTACAGATATTTATACGAAAACCAATGTGGCAATAGTTTGCTATTACCAATACAAAAATCCAATGATCTTGGCATAGAGTTAACATTACATTAGTTCAGTTCAAACGACAAAGTTTTTAAACAAATTTACCCACTCACACTCGATCTATGCTCATAAAAATGCAAAATAAGCCGTTACATTTCGCCACCGGAGCGGAGACGCTCGGCGTCGGGACGCCGCGAACTGCACCGTGCGTTCAAAGCCGGCTCTGATATTTGCACACAGTTTGCAGATTTCATATCAGTGGCACGAAAATTTTACGGAAGAATATTTTGAATATTAGGAATATTTTGACTAGTGATCGGATTTTGGATTTTCAGCAGATGCTAGGTAAAAATGAATAATACCTTAAATATGAGGCAACCAAACTAAGTAGTGGCGACGCATCTTTGATCAGCTTCATATAGACCTGTTTTATATGGATTTAGTTAGAGATGTCAACAGCAAGCAGTATCTTATAAAATAACTTTAAAAGTATGAACGAATACCTATGTACGTGGAATGCAGACAACACTTAATATTGTTTCTAAGAAAATTGGACAAATTTTCTCCCTCAAGAGCTGCAACATACCTATGATAGAATATTAGTACTATTTTAAAGTGTGGTACAGGTAATTTAATTAATGGGCATAATTGAACAGCTTACATAAGGTCGACAGCAAAACGTTTTCGATCATGAGATTATTTAAAAACATATTATCCCGATTGCAAAGGAAGATTATTAAGGGTTTTCTATTTTTTCGACTGTCAATGAAGAGTTAAGTTATGACTTTTGCAAAAATATCACAATTTGAGAAATAAAACTATTGTTAATTTGCAAACGCTAAGTAAAACCTCTACGTAACAGCTCTCTGCGATATCGTCTAAATAATATTGTCGTGTAAAAATACCAACATTTTATTTTCAAGCCCGCTTTAAATCAGACCAGGATAAAAAGATCAAATGGTGTCGGACGCAAATTACATTTTTCATCTTCCCATGTAGCCAGGTGTTGCGTTTCTCAGCTGGAATTAGATGGAAATGCTATTAAGAGGAGATTATAAAAAGCATCTCACGCTTTTTTATTTGAAATCGTTCGTTCTGTATTTTACTTTTGGAAAACACAATTTTTAAACGTGCTGTAAATAGGGTTGTTCTCTCTTAACAGTTTTCAAAGGCGTGTGACGTCTACTAATCCGCATTAGTGGTATCGTGGCCAACTTGGTAAAATAAGACCTAAATATTTCATGATGGCAGTGAAACAGTTTGTCTGTGGACCAGGGCCATTACGAAAAATATCTCTTTTTGGGACTTTTTGTCGGTTCAAAATATTCACGCTTTCCAGAAGCATACAAACAACGCATTGTCTCAGTACGAATTTGTGGATCCGAAAACTGACGATACTGTGTTCTACTTATATCCAATTTGAATCATATTTGATTGGTTTAAAGTGGTAGAGCGCTCCGTGGTTGGACTAAGGGGGCACCACCGCTGTACCTATTTCTGTCGAGTAACAGCAGTGGCACTGCTGTGTTCTGGTTTGGAGAGTGTAATAAGGAAGACATACAATTCCGAGGCATTCCAACTTAATCCTCAGGGGTAGCGACATATCTGTGGTGCTCTTCAGGGGTAGCGACCTTAGGTTGGAATCTATAGATTAAATATCTTATCTGAGATTGATTACAAATATTCATCGGCGGCAGTAGTAGCCACTTACCATCATGTAGAGCATGTTCGTCTGCTACTCCTATATAAAGTATCTCTGTCTATGAATCCTAAGGGTCTTATCCGAGTTACGTTGAAGTATAACCAAGCGGTCAATTTTTGTGCTTATAGCAAGCTCGTCGCGTGTATGCGATGAGTACGCTGCAACAACGCAGTAGCCACTGCTGAGCTCCTTACCAATTCTAATCTGCCGGGCTGCTGGATTGTATAATTGGATGGCAAAGCCGCATAATTTAGATGTCCTTAGTATCCTCTCTATATAATGGCCAAAATATTTTAATACATTTTTTATTACTGTCATCTACTAGCATATGGCCAGTATTTAAATAAAAACATCTCATTAATAAAACATATGACTGCTAAAAACAATTTTCTTTATTTGTAAGTAACAGAATATTTTTATGAGACCAAACGTTGTTTACTGAATTGATAACAAGAATTCAGACGTAATAAGCGACACTATCCGATGGTGGAATAATACAGAATATGTGTGCGTTTTTTAAAATTAACTTGTAGATTTGAATTTCAATCAATAAAGATTAAAAAAAAATGACATAGTTTTAGTTTTTATCGAAATCTGCCTCGTAACTTCTTTCAGCACGTTTTGCTAGTTCTCATAGTTTCGAATTTAGCCCAAAAGGCGCACTTTAAAAAATTCACCCTGTATATTATATTTTTTCCTGGCATCCCTGCTTACCTGGCTTGTTGCAAACGTTGCGAATACGTTGATATCCCTCATAGGAAACGCACTCGTAAATCGCGATTGTGATAACGCCCTAAACGATAAGTCATCCCGAGCCCTCCGAGGGAGAAATCGTTCAAATAATCGCGCTCACCCCTTTGCGTAGTACGAAAGACGTTCTTCCAATACTGTTTAACAAACCGATATTGGCAAAGTCTTTGTTTAGATACAAAGCTAATTGTTTCAACTCCGAAGGTCTGAAGTAGCTCCTACACTTTGCTGGTTACAAAAGAAAGTGTAGGTTTAATTGTTAACTTAAGAATTGAAGTGAGACTGAAACAAATCCACGTGCACTCGAAACTATTCGAATAGAAGGCGCCACATAAGTAACACACAACATATTTATAACTACTTTTTACCCGCGGCTCCGCTCGCGCTCAACGGTACATCGCAATAATTGTTTTTATCAATCCCTCGTGAACAATATATATATATGTATGTTTTTTTTTTATTAAACCCTTTGACCTTTCCTGGACTCCTGATAACGTATGTACAAAATTTCATGACGATCAGTTTTGTATTTAAGGCGTGAGAACAAACAAATTAAACAAATAAACTCACTTTATAATATTAGTACTATAATGATATCCTCTTACTTGATTTTACGTAGATAATTAGTAACAGCAAATTACAATAGTGACTGACAATAGGAAATCTAATATGATATCATTACTCAACTCTTGTCTGTCGTCATTCACGTACCCTCAAAGGACGAGATCGATCTCAAACAATCCAAGCCCCGTTTGCATACCGTCGCGAGCTATTTGTCAACGCGATATTGCAAATGTCTTCGCAATACCGAGTGACGCTACTCCTCAGTCCTCACACAATAGCATTTGTCGTGCTTCTGTCTTTATTGGCAATCAATAGTGTCATGCAAAGATTTTGAACAATTCAACATTTGTGTTTGTTGATAGTTTAAAGATGTTCTTGCTTAGAAACGTAAGAAATTCTAAATGAAATTCTAAAGAAGAAATAAGTGTGTGTCGTTTACATAATATTGGAATAGAAAGAAGCATGCAATCCACTTATGGTAAGTGACTACTGCTACTCATGAACATCTTTAATCAATCCCAGATAAGATGAAAGTCTTACAATGATGTCGGCCACAAATGCGTTGTTGCCTCTGCGGACGACATTGAAATGCCTCAGACAGGTATGTCCGCCTTTACATACTCTTTACCCAGAAGCACATTACTCTGCTGTTATAAAGCAGAAATATAAATGTAGTGACATAATGTAAAATCGAATACTTTTCCTCCAACTTGTCTATTTCTTGTAACCCTCCACTCCAAACAATTCTCGTGAATCTTCTTTTATATTCGAAGCGGATCATTCTGTACATCAACCCTTATCTCCATAAAAGAATCGTAATCCCTAGCGACACTTGTGTGTTTAACCCTTCAAGTGGCCAAAGTGCTAGAAACTATCCAGCCTATTTGTCTACGTCCCGTCCAAACAAAGTACAACTCTGAATAAATACGAAATGAATATCCAAGTTTGGGCCAGACGTAATAAGGGGACGGCCACATCTAACACAAAGGCATAATCGTATTTGTGTAAAGGCTAGTATCGCCTAGCGATTATTGTAATGCGATTTGGAGAAACAGTCGCAAAATCAACTTTATTAATGGAGATCTCGAAAATTTACTTTTCTTAAGTTATCAATATCTACATTTTCTTGAATGCGTGAATGTGTCCTAGTTCTAACTTTTATATTACATCTATATAAAAATACTTTCAAGTATATACATTGAATCTTTACTTCATTTCATTGCATCGTAAAGTCGTCGACGATATATTTTGCCGCTCATTGCCGCTCAGTTATCATGTCGTTCCAAAAAGCAGCACAATATGCCCCGCCCTAAGCCAGGTCGTAGCGTTAACAATTGCGGTGCTTCAGAACATCAGACGGCTACAGACAATGATACTCAATTTACAAACAAACAATTTTGTCAAATGTGAGCGAGACGATTGTCTGCACCCATTTCGGATGTTTGGCGTAGAGTTTGCGGATACTCTTAAAGTTTCCACTTATTTTATATAGAGGAAAATTATAGTCTTGTTATGATAGCCTGGGGCGGGGGTGCAATTATAGGCAGGTTGAAATATGGCCTCTCTATCTAACATCAGAAACTCGAATCACAGGTACCTTTATTTTTTATTAAAATGTTAAAATATTTTCGTCACTAAGTTTCAAAACGTGCCTCATCCTGAATATCCCAGCCTTCCCTAGGATCGGCGCTCCTGCACAATTTTCTCTACATTTCCCAACAAACATTTTTTTTTAATTACATTACGTACGTTTACTAAAACAGATGCGTGTGGGAATTATACGCTCGGATCTTGGACTATTCGGGGGAAGGAAGTATAGACCCCTTAGTACATTATATTGATGTGTGGTTAGAAATATATATTGATCGTAAAATATCCGCACACATCACATTACGCCGACGCTCATGCATAATGCGCATACCGACGTTCGGGTGTTTTGTCATATTTTAATATCGAAAAGGTTTATCACACCTGCTTTTGTATATCTTGGTTTGAGCCAAATTTTATTGTATACGGATGTATACAAAATAATATAGGTTTACTAGCTGACCCAGCAAACGTTATTTTGCCATATAAGGGGTATGAAAAATAGATGTTAGCCGATTCTCAGACCTACTC
>DWIJ01000666.1:0-10512 GCA_018248315.1 Chioides albofasciatus
ATTTAATAAGCACAAAAATACTGTTATTAAATTGATAAAAACGTTAGTGTAGTGCAGATAAGAGTTAAGAAAGAACAGGAAAAATTGAGAGAAAAACAAGAATCGGAATCAGAATCGATGAGAAATCCAGAACATAAACTACTAGTTAACGCGAATTATACAAACTGTCCTCAGATTATAAATTCGCCCGTTTAAAATGGTACAAATCAAAACGTTTCTACGTCTAATCGGATCAATAAATGTCTTCCATGACATTTAATGTTTCTATTCAACATTCGTATAACACATCGTACACAAGTCGTGTTAATGAACTTATATATAAACAACAACTGAAAATGTACCTTAAGTATTCAGAATTCAGTCGGATATCAATGAAAAACGTAGTCACACACGGCCCGTTCAACTTTAAACTCAAAACTCTAGGTGACAAAGTCTAGTTTGGATCGTCTAGGGCATTTTACGAGGGTCGATAAAGGGTAAATAATTTATTAAACGTTGTTTCACACGTTTTACGCGTTTTTGATGAAGTGTCAAGTGACACGCGTGTTAATGTTTGTTACGGGTTCGATTGGGATCAGAAGTCGAACTGTCAGGTTGTTTGAAGAGGGAAATTGTTGACGGTGGTGAGTAATAGACTCTGAATGGGACGGGAGTTTCTCTAAGGTGGATCGCAGACGTCAGCTCACAATTGCTTTGAAAGATAAAGTTGGAATTTGTTACTAAGCTAAGACTGTCTTTCATTGATTAATTTTTAGGGTTCCGAAAATAAAACGGATCCATTATAGGATCACTTTGTTGTCCGTCCGTCCATCCGTCCGTCCGTCCTTCTGTTAAGACCATTTTCCTCTGGAACGCGTGGGCGTATTAAGCTGAAACTTATATCAAATACTCAGGTCTGCGGTGACTTGTTTTGATTGAAGATGCAAGCAGTGCACCTGATGGTACCTAAGTGGTCACTGCCACTCATTGCCCTTCATCAGTCAGTAACTGAACTCTATATAAAAAGGAGGTTTACCTGCGATGCCAATCACAGATGCGTTACTACTTCTGAGGATCCACATCCTTTTCTGGATGTAATTCCTTGGTCGCCTTCTACGATATCCTAGAAATGAGCGGGATGTTTGAAGACACTATACAGCCGTAATATATGTATGGTATATAACTTGTTTTGTTATGTGAGCTAAGACGAAACACTGTAATTGGAAAATCACAAACAATCGGAGTATTAATAGATTGAGAATACTGTCGAATTCCTTTGAAGCGTATGAATAACAATTATTTGCAATTTGGCCCTTGTTTAATACACAATTGTGAAGTGAAGGGTGGCGTGGGTGCGCGATATGCAAAATTAATTAAACGGCAGTAGGTGCCCGTAAACTTGATGGTTTTGTTTCGGAAACTTCGCCGTTTGCTGCAATTTCTTCGTGAGCTGGTGTGAGTTGTTGGCGAGGAGCGGTATGGACCAAGAAAATAGTGTAAACCAGGATGGCCTATTTTATTGTACCCTTAATCTACTACTACTATTTACTAGTTAGATTCTTCAAGATATAATATTTGCAAATTTATTTGGTCAGTCAAGAGAAAACCTCATGAAGCTCAAATAGTTTTGTGTTTGTATCTCTGGCAATAATTGTTGGCGAAAAAAAATCGTGGATTTTTTGTTGTTATAATCGACAGGATCTATGACCGCTATCGACGAGTTGGCCACTCTGGGTTTAAACACTGCATCTAGTTTGAAAACTTGTTGAGAACTATAGCTTAACACTATTTCCATTGATACACGCTTATTGCAATGTAGTGTGTTTGAATGTAGTTGTAACTGTAATCATCACCTGAAAATCTAAGAGATATTGATACATCAAAGTTTTCTAATGATATTATACATGAAAAATGATATTGCATCCATTGCAAAACAAAATTATTTCTGAGAGACAGATTTGTTGTTGTAAAGAATATTTTATTATATTTCTTAGGACAAAAATCATTCATTAAACATACAATCAGTTCATATACATTATCCCACGGAATGATACATTATATTACTTTCTTAAGACTAAATCACACAAATATTCCAACCCATAGCAGTAAGAATATAATTCCGAAACCAGAGAATATGGACGCCACTAGAGATAGGGCCAACTCCTTGAAAATGTCTTTAGAAGACGTAGAACTGGTGACCTCATACACGAAGAACCACGCTGTGAAAAATATCGCGATGCCGAGCAACAAGAACGTGAGGTGCGGGAAGATCGCCGGGTTGATGGGTGACGCGTAACGCACCAT
Source organism: Chioides albofasciatus (assembly GCA_018248315.1). Taxonomy (NCBI): domain Eukaryota; kingdom Metazoa; phylum Arthropoda; class Insecta; order Lepidoptera; family Hesperiidae; genus Chioides; species Chioides albofasciatus. The sequence continues at coordinate 2,284 of DWIJ01000666.1, forward strand.
TGATTCGATCTCCAACTGAAAAATGGAACGTTAATTGAACTTCTATTCGATCAATAACAGTTCTGCTGTAAAGACAAATACTTTTCGAAACTCACACTCATTATGATTCTTTATAAATATCCTTGTTAGTTTCAACAAAAATACCAAATCCAAGTAATCTAACCGGCCAATGACAGAACGTCACGACAGTGACACGACACGGCCTCAGCAATTGTAATTTTTTTTCTGCTACAAAGAGTACTACGAATACCTATTATGCCACGTATACACATTCGTAATAAATATAAATCCAAAAAGAAACTATTAAAAGAAATTATTTAAATTAAACCCAAATTTAAAAACAACAATTGTTTCAGTTGCTATTCTTTTAATATTTTCTTGGCATAACAAAAATAATATTGTATGCGACTATTTTTTATCTGACAACTGCTGTCACTGTTGATAGTCATCAACTGTCAATGTCACATAACTGACAATTCTGAATATGATAGAAGTGGTTGCAAGTTACAAGATTAATGCTTTGTTTACAACTGGAGTAAAGAATATTATAAGGATCATGTAGACTTCAAACGCATTTAAAATGTATGCGTTAGCATGAAGGCATGTTGTCTCAATGTTTTAAATTGGATGTTAACATTGCAGTCAAGCCTAACATCACAAACAACATGGATGCAAAACCTCTCCCACCGAAAGAAAAAGTAATGTCGTACGAAGAGAAATCAGTAGGTTCCACACCGTTTTTTAAATGCGAGGCATGTCCCTACATGGCCTTGGCGGAGGACGATATAAAATTCCATTTATTCACCGTTCATCCAGAGCTAGCTAAGAGCAATGGACTCGCGGACAACATACAGATCAACTGCCCAGGGTGCACCAGCGTCTTTGATGCTGAGGAGACCCTCCGGACTCATCTACGTAATCACCATAAAATGGGAATCAAGGATGTTAGGAAAATGATCAAAAGTCTAGTTCAAATAGCTCTTAAGAATGCTAAATTAAAGAAGGAAGAACGGAAAGATCCGCCTTCCGAGCCTCCACAACAGGAGATAGCCGACGTGAAGATACCACAAGTCATAGAAATAGTCCCAGACATTGCAACCAGGAGTAATGGGTCTCTACCCAAGGGTGTAGCTTACATATCTGTAGACGAGTTGAACAAGATGAGTACTCCCAACTTCGAGAAGATAGATCCCAAGGAAGTGATACAGGAAGCGAGTATAAACATTGTGTATACAAACAAAGTGTCCACGCAGTACGTAAATGTGTCTGACACAAGCAGTTCAACTGCTAGTTGCAATGTCATTGAGATGTCTAGTGTTCCGCCTGACCTGATATCATCCATACCACGCGTGGCTGTAGACGATAAGTCGTCCCCAGATAAGGACATGTCACATTCCCAACCACAAATATCTGAAACGGGATCACTTATCACATATTCCCGTACTTACAGTGAGAAAGACGTAAAAAACGTGGACTTGGAGAAGAAATTAACAATATCCTGTTCTATTGGGAATTGTTATTTTCGTTTTAAAGATGAAAAGAACTTGTTGTACCATAGAAAATGCCATCAGAATGGCAAGCTGCAGTGCCAGGAGTGTGGGCAGATCACTCTCGGGGTAGACGCCCTCCACACGCACCTCTGGAAGGTACATGCAATAGATATGGAGCTACCGACCTGTGAGATATGTGGATTCAAAACATTCCGCAAGTATAGACTACTTAATACTCATATGAAGTGCCATGGAATCATCAAGGCTTACACGTGTAAGTAATTATTATATTGTTTTATTGTTGTCTGTATAGATAAGTCACATATTTCTATTTCAACAGTATTTAAAAGTCATAGAATCCTCTGTGGTTCGACTACGGCAACAACAACACCACCATCATATCTATGTCTGCCTAATATACATATATAATAGCACTGCCAAGCAACTCTGTACTCTGATTTGAATACCTTTCAAAGACATATTTATCCAAGGCTTTTCAATGCAGTCCTCAGGGGTAGCATGCATCTGTCGCCGACTTTACCAAGTTGTTACTGCCAACTATCAACATATCTGTAATCAACCCCAGATAGGAGTAGAATCACACCTGGGGTCAGCCACAGATGCTTTGCTATCCCTTAGGAGTGCACAGCACCTTGGATATATACCTTTCTTTAACTTCCCTATAGATCAAAACACAGCAAACACTTAAGACTGCTCATTTTAACCAGAATTCCATTAAAGTTATTTTCCTTTTTAGGTTCAGTCTGTTCAAAGTCCTTCAAGAACGCCAACCAGTTGTCCAAACATCGCTTGGTTCACAAAACCAGCGGTGATCTCCGGTGCCATATATGTCAGTTGGAATTCATTAATGAAAGGAGGTTGAAGTCCCATATAGCAGCTGTACACGACAAGGTGAAGCCGTTTAAATGCAGTACCTGTGACTACACTGCAGCTAGGAAATCTCAACTAAAGTTGCATTTAAGATCACATTCAGGTAATTTTCTTTTATAATATTAAATAAGAAATGAGTTTAAGATGGTAAGTGGCTACTGCCGCCCATGGTCATCTGTAATCAACACCAAAAAGACTTTTACTAACCCTACAACTAAGATGAAATCGGATAAGTATTTATGTTTTCATATTCAAAGTCACTTGTGTATTAGAAATTAATGAACACTTACTTTAATGTTGAAAGTAAATGTCGCGAGGGAACCTGCATTTCTCAGAGACCCTAAAAATAAAGTTGTCAAAAGTATGTGAAGTCTACCATTATGCACTTGATCAGCACGGCAGACTATGGCCTAAACCTCCTCATTCTGAGAGGACATCCATGCCCGACAGTGAGACAGTAAATTACTTGACAACAACAAAATTGTATCTGAATTAGTGTAGCATTATATTTCGTCATCATCCTATTACTGTGTCACTACTGGGCCCAGGTTTTCTTTCACACGGAGATAGATTAGGCTAGACCAACCCACTGGCCAAGTGCATATTGGTAAATTTCACTCACCTTTGAAAATTTTTTTAAGATCTCTCAGGTATGCAGGTTTCCTTACTATATTACGCCGCTGAAGTAGCGTTATATTTATGTTCTAAAAATTAACAGAGATTTCTTCTTTTACATCCAAACTACATGTTTATTTTACAGGAGACAAACCGTACGCCTGCGATGAATGTAGCTACCGTTCCTCCGACCACAACGCGATGCGCCGCCACAAGAAGTTGCACTCCAAACAGAGCCTCTACAAATGTAAATATTGTCCGTACACCGCCATACAGTCCACCATCTTCACGTCACACATGATCTCCAAACACCCCACCGTCAACTCCGAGATCCACTGCTGTCCATACTGTTCCTTCAAATCAGTGAACAAAGATAAATATGTCGTTCATTTAACAACACATACTGATAAGGAAGGTATACCCCTCTTAATCGAGATGACGAAAAATGTAAAGGCAAATAAACCGAGCTGGACGATACCCAGCGACGCAGCGGAAAAAGTGAACGAAGACACGAACATATCGAATGATCAGGACAGGGAAACTAGCCCAAAAACAGTCAACACTATACCCATTGAAGTGTACGACTGTGATAGTTTATCAGAGGGCATACCACAGGATTATCCCAAAACATTCTGCACGACACCGACCACGAACACGCCGCAGCCAGATTTCAATAATCAAGTTCTTGTGACGGACCTAAGCAAGGATGACAATAATTCAGATTGTCTCATGTCTGAAAGCTCCAACGACACTATGATGGAACGGCACCAGTACCCGCCGCAACTCCCTTTGCAAATGACGTATGACACCACGAAAACTAACTTGCACTTCTTGAACCCCTCTGTGTCCATGGAGCAGAGCTTATTGCAGAATAATAATGTTAATTCCTTAGCATCCAGCCATACCTCTATGAACGGGAGTATAGGTAACAATATAATGTGCAATTTCCCAATCCGCTTGCCACCCACACCACAGATTTCGGTACGGAATAACATTATGCTGAAAGCAGTCGACAAAATATCCCTTCCGATGACTAAAGTTACTGGACCTATAATAAAACCCACCCAAATATTACCTGTGCCATCATCTATTCACTCTCCCATAAACATATCAAATGAACCAGATGGGGTACCAAGAAAAAAGGCTAAAATATCCGTGAAGAGCAACTTAATATTGAAAGGGCCTGATCAAGTCAATATGTTCCATTCTCAGCAAAAAATGGCATTTAAAAGGCTCGAAGATAACGAGAGGTACGGCCTCGGAAGTCCCGTCACTTTCAATAACTTGATCACGACACAGTTCATGCAGCTGCAACCGGAGCCCACCCTGACAGAATCTCCGAGCAACATAATGCCGTACCCACAGGAAAATATCCTCGAGGACCCGGCGACGACGCCAGTCGACAACGACATGAACAGCAATCCTCAAATATTCTCATTTAACCAACAAATGAACGTTAATACCATGACAATGCTCCCACCAACAGAGAAAATACAAACCAACGATCCCAGCTACATTAAGTTGGAAGCTACGATCAAACAGAACACGCAATCACCGAGTTTAGAGAGAATGTGTAACGCAAATCTCATGAACAACCAAGCCATCAGCCGGGAGTACAAGGCCTCGCCTCCTCTAGAAGATATCCATAAAAATATGAGCGAAATCAAGAACGAAGTGAAATCGGACTCATTTTACAACATGGCACTGAATAATTCCGCGTCAAATCCACCAATCATCGACCAGTATCTTATAGACAATATCATTCCAGAACAATACTCGGCCCATTTAGATCTATCCGCGGTTGTGTTGCCGGAGGTTTCGGATCAACAGAACGACGTAATAGAAATCGATGATAATTCTGACGACAATAAGCTTTTACCGCGATTTGATATGAATTTCCCGCTAGAATCTTTGTATTTGATGCACAATGACTTTCATTTTCTAGACACTGAGCCCTCGTCAAATAATATAGGGATCGAAGTACCTGTCAGTGAGATGAACAGAATGGTGACAGAGGTACCGATAATAAATCAGAAGGAGAGCTTAGACCTGGTACAGCAAGATGGTACAAATGAGTTTCACACGTATATCCAAGGTAAAAAAGACCCCATGATGAACACATCAGTGAGAGCATCAACAAATAAAATCAATGTTAAAAATATAGAATTAATGAAGAACTAGTTAATGCAAATGTAAATAATTGTAAATAGTTGTGATATGTAAATAATTTTACGTGTTCATAAAATGTATTTATATGTCGAATTGTAAAAGACTGTTTATTATAACTGTTGTTACAACTTGTCATTTAATTTCTTGAACACTCCCTGAGCAATCGCTGACATAATTAGAAAAATATTTACAATAAATTAAAACTACCTTCTAGTTCACTTCTTTATTAAGTTTTCGGAATTTTGCAATAAACTGCTATAAAATCTTTGGTGTTGCCAACTTCTTCACTGGCACGTAAAGTCCATTCTGGTACCTGGTCAAATGGCTTAGGATCGGTATGAACACCCTTGCCCTCACCCGGCCCTATTATTATCAACACATTTCCCGAAAAATGTTCTAAATAGTCATTAAATGCCGGGCCGTTGTTAAAATAGCAAAATAATAATGCTGTAGAGTCGGAATTTCTTAGGAGAGTTTTTGTGTCCTTGTCTAATGTAGGCGCAGTAAAGAGGAGAGGTATAAAGTTGGGCGGGGCATATTTGCAACGCCACCAAGCTCCGTCGACTTCCACTCCCGACACTTGCAAACCTGAAATATGGATAGTAAATATGGATTAATAAACTGCCATGTTATAAATTTATAAATAATAAAAGGAATTTTATTGTAATACATATAGGTCCATACAGAATGTTTAAGTTTAATATTAAAAAAAGGCAACGTCAAACGTAAAATTATTTATTTAGATGTTATAATTCATGCAAGTGGCGCCATCTACGTGAAGTCGGCCTGTCGGCCACACAACTTTACTGTTACCTATGTATGCACTAAAATGTTAGGTATCTAGATTTCTGCCACCCAACTGACCCAACGTATCCCACGCCAAAGGAAATAAGTCAATGGCAATGTGATGATCCTACCCCTAAGGTAAGTATTGTAGACTAATTCCAAATAGGTATACAAAATAGGTCTAAGACAATAAATAAGTCTGCCTTATCAAACCCTTAAAACCATACAAAACTATAAATAGATCCTACTTTCGACCCACCGATCCTACACTTTTTGAAGTAAATATTGTGGCCTACCTGTAGCTTCTGTGATCATCCACTCCAGAAGACCACTGCCGCAGCCGATACTCAGTATTCTATTACAACCCAATTCCACCAAACACTGACGCAGGAAAACAAAGTTCTTTTCTGTAGGAAACACCCATAACAGCTTGTTCCTCTCGGGATAATCGCGGTATGTGTTCACGATGGCTTTCCAGTCCTTGTCTTTGTATAAAGTGAGTACAGAGTTCACGAAATTATCTTCCATAATTTATTCACACTTTGTAAGGTATAAATACAATCCGAAGCACTTGTTCGATCGAGCAATAGCACTTGAATACGATGCCCTGAATAAACCTTCTTAATCCATTAAACTTGCTGGCAGATAAATGGTAATTTAACGTTTGAAAATACTTTTTTCATTGAAATTAGTTTTTCCACTTTTCGTAACATAAAATTTGCCACTGAGTTATTCCAAATTTGGTTTTAAATCGATTAAAGAATTAAAATAAATTATAAGTTACAGACTTTAAATTTATAATAAAATATTTGAAAACTGAAATAAATGGCTAGGGCTGGTGAAATGCGGATGAGTATTGGCTCTGGCATTGACAGTGCCGCGTGCCAGCGCCGGCACCCTTACGTAAATCTTTGGGTTGATTGATTCTATTCGTTCAAATACAGGGACGGACTATATAATAAAATAAATACTTATATCTTTCCTGTTCCTTTTCTTAAACACCAAGGGAATATACAATTCTGTCAGCTAATTTTCTTTCGCTTGTTCAAAGAGCTTAGAATATTTCTGCCTTTAATTACTGACGTCTTATTATGAAATTCTTTAATTTCCTTAGATTTTCACCATATTTAATATTTCATTTAAGTCAGAGAATAGATTTAAATTTTATTAAATAAGGAGTAAAATGTTTCAGTACTGCACTTGAATTCGGTAGAATCCGTCTCTGTAACATTTTCCCATTGAGGCATTAGAAAAATTGGCGAACTCCCAAACATATTGTTCCGAGTATCGCAGTTGGAAGAAACACACCCACCGCCACCTGTGTGCGTCCACCTTCCTTATGATCTAGTCTACTTCATATACACGAATATCATCATATATATCTATGCGAGGTAAGATTTGATTTTTTGTTTGTTTGAATTGAATAGGCTCCGAAACTACTGGACCAATTTGAAAAATTCTTTTACCATTAGAACTACACATTATCCCTGATGAACATATGCTATATTTAATACGAGAAAAAAAATATGGACCCGTACAAATTTCGATAATGTAACCCAACGCTGCCCTGCTCATCTTTTATAAAAACAATTACTTCCGCCAATACTAACTGGATCAGATTCTACGTCAATATTTAGTTTTCCGAAAATCCTTTGTTTATTTTACTCTTTTTATTTCGGCAATAAAACGTGTCAACTGCCTGGAAAATGTAAATGAAGTCCAGTCCAGCTACCGGCCGTAACTGCATTTATTAAAATCAGATTTAAATTGCGTTTCGTCACGTGAATTCATTCAATAAAGTTTATTGAAAAAGGTAGGTAAGCGTAACGTATATTTTAAAATGTCATTTTGTGATGTAAATGGACTTACTATCTTATACTATAATTATATGCATATAATAGATACAATTGCATAGTCATTGTTTCGATTGCGATCCGATAACCACGATCCACGTGCGAGAGAACCACTTGTCTCATGAGCTAACATTAATGCAACGTCTATCACGTGTCGTTTACCTAATTAGCGAAGATGTTTATAATTAATTGCTATATGAATCGCTAAATAGGCATTTGAAGTATGAAGATGAACGTTGAATAATTTTAATCTTTGCTTTTTAGTCACTGGTATGGTCAAATATGTATACGTTATAAATTAATCAATTTATTAGGCATATGCATACCAAAATCGACAATTGATAATTTCTGTCTACTAGAATTATTATTAATAATAATTGGTGTTGTGTTGGTTGCCGGAATTTGGGAATGTACTACGTGCTTTT